>CM042405.1:24598025-24615525 GCA_023634145.1 Thymallus thymallus
TTGTCCCTGTTCCCCTGCCTCTCCGGCTTCCCCAATGTGTGTGAGCGAAAGAGGGAGGGAGGGAGGTAGAGAGAGTAAGGGAGGGGCTGAGATATGAAAGGCCACTAGGGCTGATAATGGCTGTGGAGTACTCCCAGCCTCTCAGTGTGCAGCGAGAGACCAGCACTACAATCCTCTCTTCAGACAGGAGGGCGATGCCATTTACTCTGCATGCTACTTCCTTGGGCTTCCTCGCTCTTTTATTGCCATCTCTCCCTTATTCACTCTGTACTTCACTTCATCTGTCCCAGTCGCTCTCTCACTCTTTTCTCTCAAACTCTCTTCCGTACTGTCTTGCTATCCCATCTCTCCGGTTTTTTTTCTATCCTGACAAACCCTATTGACAGTAAATATTTAAAGTCTAAGTTCCCTGTGATCAAATCTAACTTATTAAGTCCCAAAGCAAGCTCCTTATTTGGCCTGGCTATTCAAGTGGTTAGACCTGTCAATACAGTGGGTGTAAGATGATCCTGAATTGACCCTTGCAGTGTGTTGTCCCTGCTAACTAAGTTAATTGAATTGCATGTACTAGATGGGATCAGCAGGCTAGCCCACTGGATCTCCCTGCATCAATGATGGACAACCTTACTTCAGTGCTCCAGTTATCCACTAAGAGTTGTCATGTACATATTTTATTTGGCCATTTAAACCTGGTTCAAAGATACTTCTATACAATGAGTATTTCAGACATAACCTTCTGGACCCACCTATCAATAAATAATATCCCACCTGGACGCCTACAGTATAGCTTTCTGATTTCCACAGATAGTGTGGCTTCCCCATCTCTACCTCTCTCTTTCCTTTCTCCACTGCTGCCTGCAGATAGCAATTAGTCAGCGGATCGATGGCCAGCCTATCTCCAGGCCGAGGCGTCCGTAATGCCGATAATGCCGCTCGATGGCGTCGCTCCCCGGAGAGCAGATAGTCATCAGGGCAAATACGCTTGACTTTGCGTGACGGGTCTGTCTAGTCTGGTCTGGGCAGATATGCCACTTTGATACTGGAGAGGGTTGTGATGGTTATGATGAGAATTAGGCTAAAATGAGAGGAGGGGCTAGGGAGGGGAGTAAGACTAGATTGGACTGTGAATTACCATAACAGTGCACACCGTACGTGTAGGAGTAAAATATGAGTGCGTTGTTGGTCTATTAAAGATAGAAATGTAATATGATTTCAAAGGGGGAGCAAAATCCAATAAACTCCAAGTGTGAAGAAGAAAACTGAAATTTAACAGCGTATTATGTGTAGATGGATAGACAGATGGCCAAAGGGAAGAGTGGAGAAGGGTGAGTTATGTGAACACTCAGTATGTGTGTCTCTGTTTCACCGCAGCTGTCCTACACAAGGCTGTGATGGAAGCGGACATGTCAGCGGCAAATATGCAAGACATCGAAGGTAAAACAATCTCCTTTTAGTCTTATTTCATTTACGGATGAACCGTTCTTCCCACTTTTACAGTACACTAATGATTTCGGAAAAATTTAACTGGTATATCCTTATTATAAACTGGGTGGTTCCAGCCCTGAATGCTGATTGGCTGACAGCCGTGGTATATGAGACCGTATACCATGGGTATGACAAAACATTTGTTTTTACTGCTCTAATTACTTTAGTAACCAGTTTATAATAGCAATAAGGCACCTCGGGGGTTTGTGGTATATTGGCCATATACCACAACCCCTCGGGCCTTATTGCTTAATTGATACGCATTCCGTTATTACAGCCAGGTTTGATGGGCAGGTTACTGCATAAATATGTATTCCCGTCCCTTTGTCATATGTACAGTGGGATATGCTAATCAAGTTTTTTCTAGTGTATAAGCTCTCCATAAAGATCTTCATAAACAAGCACTCAAAATGGAAGGATCTCTCTCTCCTCTCTAAAGGACGTGCCTTCTCCTTTGTTCTAAAGTACCAGGCTCATTGTGAACTAATCCCATTTTCCCAGTCAGACAAAGAGGAGCCGTCCTCCCCTCGGCAGCTTCCACCGATGTGTATACTAACTTGTGGTTGTCATGCGTTGGTACCGTTTCACTACAAACACTATGTTTATCATTATGACATTACATGCATCAGACTGGTTCAGACTGGTCTCTTAAACGGAACTTTTGTTGGAGTGAATTTGTATCCCTCTCTTACTAAATACAGGCAGAGCAGTTTTCTCTCTCTCAGCTCCTCTAGGGCTGAAATGTTCAGAACAGTTGAGGAAGGTGGATCATTGTTAAACCTTAGTTAAGCCTGACGAAAACCCTTTAAGGGTCAACTAGTTGCTGATAAAACGATGCAGTAATTGTGTGGGTTTTTATCTACTTTCCATGTGGAATTGTAGTACCCTGCAACTGTGGACAGTTTTGGATGTCCGTAATGTTCTTTTGAACTGTCTCTAGCTACCTCTTCTAACTCCCTCTATGTTAAGACACAGGTTTTCTCTGTCCTCTGGTTGGTGAAATGAGAGAGGCGTTGTTCTAGTGAAAGCTTTAATCGCCAGTGTCAGAACTGAAACATGGCCGTCCAGGAAATTATTCAGTTAATTAAACATTTTAATTATTCAAAATCATTGTAGAATGTGATGACCGTGTCGGTGAATTTGAAACTAAACATACACACGCGCGCGCACACACACACACACACACACACACACACACACACACACACACACACACACACACACACACACACACACACACACACACACACTAGCCTTCCCACAAAAATCTCACGCCCTTTTCACGTGCCAGACTTTCCAGTGAGAGAGAGAGAGAAATTAATCTGTGTTATAATTACTTGCCCTTGTCTGGATGGGGTCATTACTCAAACCCCCTCAGAGGCTGGCGGCCCGCTCACTTAGGTCTCGCCGCCATCTTGGACGTCAGCACAGTTGATAGACAGTATTTATCTTTATAGCGAGAGAGAAGACCTAGGACGGACAGTATGGAGAAGGCAGCATAGCCATTTCCCAATCTCTCCTTTCTCTCTCTCTTTTTCTTTCTCTCTCACACACAAAGAGAAAACAAAGAAACACTCCTCCTCTTATTGTGACGTGTCCGTCCCACCAGCCAGTGCTTTGCTTTGCTCAGCGGATAATTAAAGATGAATAAAACAAACGAGAGGCTCAATCCATCAGCATGCCTGACTAAGACTGCCTTGCTCAAATACTCTCTCTCTCTCTCTCTCTCTCTCTCTCTCTCTCTCTCTCTCTCTCTCTCTCTCTCTCTCTCTCTCTCTCTCTCTCTCTCTCTCTCTCTGTCTCTCTCTCTCTCTCTCTCTCTCTCTCTCTCTCTCTCCCCATCTCCCCATCGGTCCCCCCCTCCCTCTCTCTCTCTCTCTCTCTCTCTCTCTCTCTCTCCCTATCTCCCCCTCAGTCCTCCCTCTTCCTCTCTCTCTCTCTCTCTCTCTCTCTCTCTCTCTCTCTCTCTCTCTCTCTCCCCATCTCCCCCTTGGTCCCCCCTCTCCCTCTCTCTCATTCTCTCTCACGCTCGGCCATCTCCGGCAGCTTATTTCTCCTTCAGATGGTGCCGCACTCATTTGCATACTTATCAAAGTGTTTTGACTATCCGACAGAAGCTCTAAGAAGGTGGGATCATTAATATGTTAATTAGTTCCTTTCTCCGCTCTCTGCACGGCGTGCCAGCGATATCCTCTCTCCTCTCTAACCTAGCCGCACTGCAATTCACACAGCCTTAGAATGCATGCTGCGGACCCAGAAATGCCATAACATAAGACTGTTCACACCCTGGCAGATGGTTCCATGCAGTACCAGTAAACCATAGTTTCTGTCTGTAGCCTATGATTTTATCGTATTATATTTATTTTATTATAGTGTCAGGCATCTTCAGGATGCCCAGCCCACATTGTATTTGTTGTAGCAAAATACAGTTTTTCTCGATTGCTAACACACAACAATTGGTATTGTAAGCCATCCTCACGAAACCATTTTGCCAATTCCCAGCAGAAAGACCATGTACCCCAGTCTATAAACACTATTTCCCTGTTTGCCACATTTCTCTGGTCCATTCACACTTCTTTGCAAAAGTCTAAACACACCTCTCACTTTAAGACACAATTGTCACCATGTTGTCATTAAGAAGTAAACTCAAACCAGCGCAACTCAAACACCCTTAACAAACAATTGTCCAGGTGTAAGCACTAACGACCAAAAATACTCAACAAGCAATCAGGAGATTGGAATGAATAAAAAGGGCAACAGGTAAGCTCACCTGTGTTTCAGAATCATGGATGCAAACATCAGAGAATGAGGCAGAGGAATGGTAAGAATGAGAGGTGGACGAGGGAGAGGGAGAGGGAGAGGCAGAGGCAGAGGCAGAGTCAGAGGCAGAGGCAGAGGCGGAGGGGGAGAGGGAGAGGGAGAGGGAGAGGGAGAAGAACAACAATCTCAAATGAGATCTGTGCTACTTTAGTGGACCATGTTGTTGGACACGGTATGACAATGAGGGAAGCTGGGCTGAGAGTACAGCCAAACCTAACCCTAATTTGCCCCTGTAGGTAGGCCATCATTGTAAATAAGAATTTGTTCATAACTGTTCTTAACTGACTAGGTCAGAGCAAATACCAACTAGGTCAGAGCAAAAACCAAGCAATGAGGTCGAAGGAATTGTCTGTAGAGCTCTGAGACAGGATTGTGTCGAGGCACAGATCTGGGGAAGGGTACCAAAAAAATGTCTGCAGCATTTAAGGTACCCAAGTGCACAGTGGCATCCATTATTCTTAAATGGAAGATGTTTGGAACCACCAAAAATCATCCTAGAGCTGGCCGACCGGCCAAACTGAGCAATCGGGGGAGAAGGGCCTTGGTCAGGGAGGTGACCATGAACCCCATGGTCACTCTGACAGAGCTCTAGAGTTCCTCTGTGGAGATGGGAGAACCTTCCAGAAGGACAACCATCTCTGCAGCACTCCACCAATCAGGCCTTTATGGTAGAGTGGCCAGACGGAAGCCACATGACAGCCAGCTTGGAGATCGCCAAAAGACACCTAAAGGACTCTCAGACCATGAGAAACAAGATTCTCTGTTCTGATGAAACCAAGATTGAACTCTATGGCCTGAATGCAAAGTGTCGCGTCTGGAGGAAACCTGGCACCATCCCTACGGTGAAGCATGGTGGTGGCAGTATCATGCTGTGAGGATGTTTTTCAGTGGCAGGGACTGGGAGACTAGTCAGGATCGAGGGAAAGATGAACGGAGCAATGTACAGAGAGATCCTTTATGAAAACCTGCTCCAGAGCGCTCAGGACCTCAGACTGGGGCGAAGGTTCACCTTCCAACAGGACAATGACCCTAAGCACACAGCCAGTACAACGCAGGAGTCAAAGTCCGGACTTGAACCTGATCGAACATCTCTGTAGCTACACTCCCCATCCAACCTGAGACTGCTTGAGAGTATCTGCAAAGAATAATGGGAGAAACTCCCGAAATACAAGTGTGCCAAGCTTGTAGCGTCATATCCAAGAAGCCTCAAGGCTTTAATCGCTGCCAAAGGTGCTTCAACAAAGTACTGAGTAAAGGGTCTGAATACTTATGTACATTTATTTATTTATTTTTATTTATTTTTTTAATTTGCTAAAAATATTAAAAACCTGTTTTTGCTTTGTCATTATGGTGTATTGTGTGTAGATTGATGAGGGGAAAAACTATTAAATCCCTTTTAGAATAAGGCTGTAACGTAACAAAATGTGAAAAAGGTGTAAACTTTCCGAATGCGCTGTATATGTAAACTTACATTCAATTGAGAAAACAAAACAAAGCTTGTCACATCTTCCAAGCTTTGGAGATAAAATTTGTAACTGGAATACTTATTTTTTAAATAGCCATTCAAGTTTTACTTAATCTCTAATCCTGAATAGTTCCTGATTTCTTTGCAACATTTTATCAAACAGTATAGCTCTCAAATCATCATATAAAGTACAATGAAATAAAAATGGCAGTTAATCTTCCCTAAATCACAGACAGTACATAGTCGCTCTTCTTCATCTATGGCGTTGAACCAACCTACTTCAATTGCCAGAGGCATTATCCTGGTTCTCAACTGGGCACACAAGGACCTTTGGTTTCTGGTTAGGTGAGAGGTGACATAAGGTTCTGGATCGTAGCTGTTTCTGATATGCTTGTATGTTCAGAGTTTTGGTTTTAGCCATATGTCAGTTGACCATTTTTCTTAGG
The DNA here is from genome assembly GCA_023634145.1 of Thymallus thymallus. Lineage (NCBI taxonomy): Eukaryota > Metazoa > Chordata > Actinopteri > Salmoniformes > Salmonidae > Thymallus > Thymallus thymallus. The sequence goes on from CM042405.1 coordinate 24,604,242, forward strand.
GTTAACTTGCACCGAGCTGTCTGTTTACACTACTAGCACACAGCTCAGAAATCTATGCATACCCCACAAGACATGCCACCAGAGGTCTCTTCACAGTCCCCAAGTCCAGAACAGACTATGGAAGGCATACAGCACTACATAGAACCATTACTACATGGAACTCTATTCCACATCAAGTAACTCATTCAAGCAGTAAAATCTGATTTAAAAAACAGATACAAAATACACCTTATGGAACAGTGGCGGCTGTGAAGAGACACACACACACAGGCACAGACACAATCATACACACACACATGATAACATACACACTATACACACACGTATACATGGATTCTGTGTTGTAGATATGTGGCAGTAGAGTAGGGGCCTGAGGGCACACACTTAATGTGTTGTGAAATGTAATGTAATGTTTTTAACATTTTATATAACTGCCTTAACTTTGCTGGACCCCAGGAAGAGTATCTGTGGCCTTTAGCAGCAGCTAATGGGGATCCATCATAAATACCAATACAAACTTGTGATTGATTATATTGACATTACATTGTAACTAGTTTCTAAATATGTGTTGTAGATCAGCTTCCTTAAATGTGTATGAAATGACTAGGCTTCAATGGAACTCTACTCTATCAATCATCAATCGTCAATCATCAAGTTTGTGGACGACACAACAGTAGTACGCTTGATTACCAACAACGATGAGAGCCTACAGGGAGGAGGTGAGGGCTCTGGGAGTGTGGTGCCAGGAAAATAACCTCTCACTAAACGTCAAAAAAAACGAAGGAGATGATCGTGGACTTCGGGAAACAGCAGAGGGAGCATTCCCTGATCCACATTGATGGGACCGCAGTGGAGAAGGTGGAAAGCTTCAAATTCCTCTGAAATGGTCCACCCACACAGACAGTGTGGTGAAGAAGGCGCAACAGCGCCTCTTCAACCTCAGGAGGCTTAAGAAATGTGGCTTATCACCTAAAACCCCTCACAAACTTCTACAGATGCACAACTGAGAGCATCCTGTCGGGCTGTATCGCCGCCTGGTACAGCAACTGCACCGCCCATAACCGCAAAGCTCTTCAGAGAGTGGTACGGTCTGCCCAACGCATTACTGGGGGCAAACTTCCCGCCCTCCTGGACACCTACAGCACCCGATGTCACAGGAAAGCCAAAAAGATCATCAAAGACGTCAACCACCCGAGCCACTGCCTGTTCACCCCGCTATCATCCAGAAGGCGAGGTCAGTACAGATGCATCAAAGCTGGGACCGAGAGACTGAAAAACAGCTTCTATCTCAAGGCCATCAGCCTGCTAAACAGCCATCACTAGCACACCAGAGTTAGCTGCCTTTAGACATTGATTAGGAATCACTGGCCACTTTAATAAGGTATCCGTATCTGAATCACTCATCTCTATGTAGAAACTGCACTCTACACTATTCTAAGGTATCTTAGTCACTCATATGTATATATATATTTTTTATTAAATATTTTATTTAACCTTTATTTAACTAGGCAAGTCAGTTAAGAAAACAATCTTATTTACAATGACAGCCTACTTACAGGGTCAGCCCCTGGAGAAAATTAGGGTTAAGTGCCTTGCTCAAGGTTACATCGACAGGTTTTTCACCTTGTCGGCTCAAGTATTTGAACCAGCGACCTTTCGGTTACTGGCCCAACACTCTAACCGCTAGGCTACCTGCCACCCTGTATATACTGTATTGTACTCTATACTAAGCCACTAAACAATCATCTCTAGCACATCAGAGACTGCTGCCTCTATAGACATAGATTAGAAATCACCGGCCACTTTAAGGAAATTAAACACTAGTCACTTTAATAATGTTTCCGTATCTTGCACTACTCATCTCGTATGAATAAACTGTACGCTATACTATTCTTCAGGATCTTAGTCACTTAATCGTGTTTACATACTGCATCACCAATCTCTTATGTGTATACTGCATACTATAAAGCTTACTATGCCACTGTATCTTAGTCCAATGCCGCCCTGACATTTATGTATATATTCTCAATCCATTCCTTACTTAGATTCATGTGTATTTGGGTATATGTAGTGAAATTGTTAGATATTACACTACACCCGCCATAACATCTGCTAACCACGTGTATGTGACCAATAACATCTTTGGGTGGAGGTTAAAGGTTAATGGGGTAGACATATTGGAGGCCATGGTGGGATAGTTTGGCCAGCCGTTTAGGATTAGTCAACTCTCATCAAGTCTCAACTCTGATAGATAATTGGCTGGCTGGGGTTATTAAGACAGCGTGACTACGGCAGGCTTCTCTAAAGCCTGGTGTGGCTGAGCATCACTAGACAATGTTCTATTAGACGAAGCATTAAGAGCTGATGCTGTTAACATGGCGTCCAGGGATTTGACGGAAGTCCCTTTACTGCTACCTGTAAGAAATTCAATCAAAATTGAATTTTCTTACTTCCTCTATTTTCTAGAAAATATGGACTGTATGTTAGAGACAGTTCGTTTTTCCTCTCTCTGTTTTCCTCTGTGCTACCTGTAAGAAATTCAATCAAAATTGAATTTTCTTACTTCCTCTATTTTCTAGAAAATATGGACTGTATGTTAGAGACAGTTCGTTTTTCCTCTCTCTGTTTTCCTCTGAATTTTTGTGAAAATTCATCACACATTAATTATGTCTGAGAGAAAAAAGAAGCAGTGGGTTTTTTTATGGCGTGAACATGCCAAGGGGTCATGGCAGGGCAGTAGATCCAGCCCACTCAGGCCATACTTAATAATTACTCTCACTTTGAACCCATTTACTGGCTGGAAGATTGAATGACAGATAGTGTTTGTGGTGTAGTGTCTGTGGTGACCACGACTGGAGTTACTGAGAAGTGGCAGCTAAATTACACCTTAGGAAGGACCTCTGGCTCAGAGATAGAGAGGTAGGGAGGGCTGATGAATGAAGAATGGATGTGAGATGAGAGGCAGGGATTGAACCGTGTGCGTCCACAGAGCACATAGAAGATGTGGAATGACTAACACACCAGGCAGATTGACTCCGAAATGTTCTGAGGACTTCGGGACATGGATAGACGGGACATGGATAGACGGGACATGGATAGACGGGACATGGATAGGGGCAACAGTGAGTGCTATTACCACCAAGTAAGCTTTGGTTTTGCTAGGGCGTTGTGGACGGGGTTGACTCCAGATCATAAGGTTATGTGTTTAATCCCAGTGGTGGAGACTCATTGTAAAAAAAAAAATGTATGCACGCATGACGATAAATTGCTTTGGATAAAAATGTCTGCTAAATGGCGTATAACCCAGGGTCGAAAACACTTCGAAATTTGATGTTTGGAGCAACGTCAAAATATGACGTGTGGCTAAATGTCTAATTCTACAGTGAGACTCTAAGAGCTTGTTGACACACATGCTGAGTAACGCACGCACACACACATTACACACACACACACACACAGGTTCATTCTCAAACATTCACAGAGTGGTACATTCACACACACACACACACACACACACACACACACACACACACACACACACACACACACACACACACACACACACACACACACACACACACACACACACACACACACAGGTTCATTATCAAACATTCACAGAGTGGTACATTCACACACACACACACACACACACACACACACACACACACACACACACACACACACACACACACACACACACACACACACACACACACACACAGGTACATTCTCAAACACACACAAACAGGTACACACACACACACACGCACACACACAGGTACATTCTCAAACACACACACACAGATTTCATGCAGGGATGAGACCCAGCATGAAACCATTAGATACACAGTCCTAATCAGTCACTATTAGAATTTCATCATGCTCACATAGTGTTTTATCAGTCATATGCAATCATTCACTAATACACATGTAGAAAATGTATGCACATACAGTACAGTCCATTTAATCACCTCTGCACACACCTATTACTGAAAACACACATTTAAACATTCCACGTACATACACGTGCACACACACACACTTATACATCGAGTGCCTGTCTGCCTCTCTGATTTGAGAACCTCCAATAACAGGCGGAGAGCCGCAGAGGTTGTTGAGTGGCATCATACCCCTCATGTTAGATCCCTAGAGTGGGAGAGAATCCACAGCTCAGACCCTTCATGTGAGAGGGTGGATCTGTGTGTCTCTACCAAGACATACAGTATACTGTACACACACACACAGGTACACGCACACTCACACACACACACTCACACACACACACACACACACACACACACACACACACGCACACACACACGCACATCCACTAACACCGGCTTCTTCATAGTCTAGAGCAGAAATCCTCCCTGAGTAGCCACTCAAAGCAAATCAGAGAGAACATAAGCCTGAAATACAAACGGTAAGACGATATCCTGCTGTGTCCCACCATTGTGTCTATATGGTGGAGCAGGTCACTAGTATAACGTGTAACTGAACATTCTCTAACTCATACCTCCTCCCTCCCTCAAATAGAAGAGGGGGATGGAGGGATGGTCTGTAAACCTGTTTCAGGTCCCTGTGGCGTCATTAAGTCAGATAAATGCTCTTGGTTCAGCCCAGGCTGTTTGTCAACCCCTCTAAAAATGGGTGAAGTATGGAGAAGCTATAAAGCCCAATTAGTATGTGGAAGGACAGAGTAGCGGCCTTGTGACTGTCCTCAGAAGCCCCACTCTGACACCTCACAGGCTATACACTAACACAATCAGGAAGTGCAATGGTAGGTAGAACTGTAATGGCGGTAGAACTATGGTGAAGGGAGCTCAAAACTGCTACTGAGTCAAAGTGGTATGTTATAGACACTCCACTATTTTCAGTATTTTTACTTCATAAGACACCATCCTACTGTATGCATGCATCCATATTTAATAGAGAAATAGGCCATATGGAGTCCTCTGAGATAGCAATGCTCACTGTGACACACACACACACACACATAACTCTCTCTTTCTGACAGTGATGTTTTGGCTGGCATTTAGTTTCTGGGCTGCACAAGATGCTTCATAAATGAATGATGAGTAAATCTGTGAAGTGTGAATAATTGATGGCAGCAAAGGTAACAAAGAAAGGACTGCTGTTATTATTAGTTAATAAGACACTGTAGATAATCACTAACTATCCCTCATAATCTCACACCCTACCTACTCATCCTCCATGTTTGGAAGGCAGGATAGCAGGCTAACAAGATACACATTGCATACTGAAACACTGTTCCCTCCCTCCAGGCCTATGTGACTATCCCTACCTGGGAGATGTGCCGTTGCCTAGCGCACGGTAATTACGCGCTAACGAATGATTAGCCGATGATGGATAGGTTAACACGCTTACTTACTCATGCCTCAATGGTAGCTGATAAGATATACACCATATAGGTGTCATATATAGCTGATATATGTGTTGCCCCTATATGTGTGTGTCGTTATGGTTGGTGGTAACTGTCACAGTGTTACGGGCTGGTGTTTTATAGACATTGTCTATCAATAGATAAGCAATGATTAAATGGTTCAACTGTTCACTAGTGTGGCCCGTAGGTCTGACCTGAGGATAGGACATCTGGCTGGGGTCTCTGTGCAATATTTCACCCTCCCATCCTCCATAAACTGTCTCTGTGGTGCTCTCACAGCCACAGCCCCCCACAGACCTAGAATAAAGTAATTAAGATGCATTGAGGAAAAACAAAACCTTTGCTTACAGAGCTTACAGCAAAAACAATATTATGAATGCATATTTTCCAATACTGCCATAATTTTTTATGAATATAGAATATATGTATATATATCTATTTTTGTCTTATTTTAGGCCTTGATGCAATGGTGAGGGGGAGGAGGGTGAGGGTGCTTGTTTTGGGGTGGGGGGTGGTGCGGTATAGGTGTGGGGTATAGGGATGGTGGGTGGTGGTGGGGTGCAGGGGTGGTACAGGGGTTCAGGGGTTGTGGTAGTGATTGCCATGGCTGCAGCTGGGGCTGAGTAATTGCCTGTCTTGGTGGGAGCGTGTTCTGGAGCTAAAGTCGAGTGCTTTCTTCCTGATGTATAGCTCATTTGGATTCCGCCAGCCTTCCGCCAGCCTTGGGGCTGTATTATTCATGCCTTGGCAGATAGCACTCACTAAAAGCATTGGAATGGAGCCAGGTAGTGGTGGGGCGACACAGGAACACTGCACCTAGCAGCCTGGCAGAGGGAAAGAGAGAGGGGGCGGGAGTTGGTGAGAGAGGGAAGGAGAGGGTGGGAGAGGGAGGGAGAGGGTGGGAGAAGGAAAGAGAGGGAAGTAGAGGGAAAGTGAGGGAAGGAGAGGGTGGGAGACGGAAGGAAAGGGAAGGAGAGGGTGGGAGACGGAAGGAGAAGGAAGGAAAGGGTGGGTAGAGGGAGGGAGAGGGTGGGAGAGGGAAAGAGAAGGAAGTCGAGGGTGGGAGAGGGAAGGAAAGGAAGGAGAGGGAAGGAGAGGGAAGGAGAAGGAAGGAGTGGAAGGGAGAGGGTGGGAGAGGGAAGGAGAGGGAAGAAGAGGGAAGGAGAGGGCAGGAGAGGGAAGGAGAGGGTGGGAGAGGGAAGGAGAGGGAAGGAGAGAGAAGGAGAGGGAAGGATAGGGTGGGAGAGGGAAGGAGAGGGAGGGAGAAGGAATGAAGGAGAGGGTGGGAGAGGGAAGGAAAGGGTAGGAGAGGGAAGGAGCGGGAGGGAGAGGGTGGGAAAGGGAAGGAGAGGGAAGGAGAGGGAGGGAGACGGAAGAAGAAGGGAGGAGATGGAAGGACAGGGAGGGAGAAGGCGGGAGAGGGTGGGAGAGGGAAGGAGAGGGAAAGAGAGGGAAGTAGAGGGAAGGAGAGGGAAGGAGAGGGTGGGAGAGGGAAGGAGAGGGAAGTAGAGGAAGGGAGAGGGTAGGAGAGGGTGGGAGAGGTGCATTGTTAGGAAAAGAGGGAGAGGAAAATAGAGAGATTAAGAAAGAGGTAGAGGGAACGGGAGAGAAATGGGATATGGAGAGAGAGGGTGAAATACCTTAAAAAGAGAAGAGAACAGGGTGACGTGAACAAGCTGCCCTCAACCCCTCCACCCCTCCAGCTCAGCCACCCCACTGCCTCCTCGTGCAAATACAGATAAGGTCATGTTAATCATGATGTGCCACCTCCCTTTGAAAAAGCCCCCTCCATGCTATCAACCCCCCGCTGTGAAGTATCTGGCGCTGAATTGGAAATTTACATATTTAATTGGGAGCTTTATTTTCCAATAAGAGTGCGGGTGAATATGAGGCAGAACGAATAGAGGTGAAGAATCATTTACATGTAGGAGTAGCTGTGCTCTGTGGACTGGCTCTGTGGGGACTATTTTAGGGTTCAATATTTTTTATGGTGAAAATCTTGGATAATGTATTTCATTCACTTGTTTTTCTTTGTTTCGTGTAACCACTGCCATTATTGAATAGTCAATAGTGGAGTCAGCTCCCCTTGGTTTTCAGTAAACTACTGCACCATTTTTCCTACAGCATATTGTTCGTAATAAGCACATCTTTTTTTTCTTTTTTTAAAACAACAACACAAGATACCTTCAAACACATTTCAAAACCTCGCCCCTCTAATATACTCTGGCACTCTCCTCTATCCTCCTCTTCCCTTTCTTCCTCTGACATTTGTTTATTTTTTCCCTCTGTGTTTTCCTCCTCTTTGTTTATTATGACAGTCAGTCAGGCTAGCTCCAGTACTTAGCGCTGCTCTAGCCTAGCGTTAGCTAGCGTGTGGTAAACAGGTGGTGTTTACGTTTCCTGCCTCAGCCTGCCTGTTCCCCCTCCACCCCCCCCCCCCTCCATCCCGCAGGAAACACATCAAAGGGAATGAGAGATCATGTGTAGCGAGCCCAGCACCGAGCAGCATGCCAAGGAGACGTGTGACGAGTAGCAAGGGGGCGCATGCCAGTCAGAGGCTTAGGGCCCTCCATCTCCTCTCCGGGCCGAACACATCCTGACCTCCTACGCACCCCCCCCCCCCAACTATCTCCCTATTTCTCTTTCCCCAGCCCCCCTAGCCTGCCATTCCTACGCACAGCTGCCAACATAATTACATCAATGTCAAGAGCCCTCCACAGTCTCTGCTGGGGAAATGTACCAGGCCCAGTAAACAAGCCAACAGAACAGAACAGGTAGAGGCACAGCAGCCAGGTTACTAACGACAGCAGACACTAAATGCTGGGTGGGTGGAAGGATAGATGGATCTTATTGAGACACTAGTTATTTCAGATGGTGATTATGGCACATGTCCTGTACTATCATGGTGGGCCAGTGATATTTTAGGGCTTGTTTATGTTTTTTTGTCCTGCTAATCCTAAATGGTGAATAGGTATAGGCATCTCTGTGCATGTTAGAATCTCAAACTAACTTTCAAAAACATTGATGACATGATATGATCGCACTATGAACTCCATTATGGCAGTGTATAATGTAACATTACCCAGTATATCTAACACAGATAGATAGAGTAGAGGGTAAACCTTATCCAAGATGGCCGCGGGGCTCTGCAGCTTCTCTCTGTGTCTCTCCCGACGTTGAAATTATTGATTGAAGTAATTATGTGAGCGGAGAGGATCCTTACCTGGGTGATTCAGGAGTGAATTTAGCTGTGCAATGACAAATGGCTGCAATACAGTACATGAGTAGAACCACGGGCCTGATTAGTCCACCTCGTATAGAAATTAGACTCAAAATCATGCACATTTCTTATTTATATCAACAGAGATGCATCTACCAAAGCCATTTCCTATGCTGGCCACTCCCTCCGTACAGTCTGTTTTATTGGTGTATATAACCCTGTGGTGTGTGTAGATGGACTCATGGATTCAATGATGGTGATGGGCAACTGTAGCCTCTGGTCAGTCCCAGGGGTGTGGATGTGTTAGACCCACTCTCCACCTGGAGCCATACTCCTCCATCCCCTCAGTGAGGCCATGAGCACTAGGCCTAAGACCGACAGACAGACACACGTCTGTGTCCGATGGGGGTGATATGGCTGAGAGGGCCTTAGGAGAGCCTATGGGGCTACTGGTTGGGCTCCTGGGGTAGAGGATAAGGAGCTGGGGCTGGGAAGTGTGGAGCACCCATAGTGCTGCTGGTAGCAAGGCTACTGCCCCTCAGTGTCATTCTGTCAGGTTTGGATGGCAGGGCCCGAGGCTACGTCTGAGGCAATGGGCAGGGGTAAAGGAAAGGGTAGGTTGAAGGGCAAGAGGCGATGACTGGTGCTGAAGAAGAGGATAGGTAAGGGGCTGAGGCAGAGGAAGGCACTGGGGCTGCCTGACAGGCTGACTTGATGATGGGAACTGGGTCTCTGCAGTGGTTTGATTCCTCTCACTTTCTCTTCACTCTACTGTACTGGTTGTCTCCTGTTACAGCCCATAACACCGCAGTGGAAGACACCGGGGACTTGGTGTTAATGATGTTTTACAATACCACCTCTGTAATGGCAGTGTTTACAAATGCTACTCTGGTGAGTGTGTGTGTTGTATTATTCAGATATCACATTGTGTGAGCTCTAATTTACTGGGGAAGTTTGAAAGTACCATTTTTAAAAGCAAGACAACAGTTAGCCTGAACCACACAGCTTTTGTTCTTTTCTTTGGAGGGGAGAAGACAGTCAGGTCTAAAATGATCCCTCTCTCACTCTCGTTGTCCCTCTCTCTCTCTATCTCACTCTCTCTCGCTGTTTCTCAGTCACTCTCTCTTTATCTGTCACTCTCTCTCGCTCTCTTTCTCCATCTGTCACTCACTCTGTCTCTCTGTCTCTCTGTCTCTCTGTCTCTCTGTCTCTCTGTCTCTCTCTCTCGCTCTCTCCTTCTCTCTCCCTCTCTCTCTCTCTCTCTCTCTCTCTCTCTCTCTCTCTCTCAATCTGTCACTCTGTCTCTCTCTCTCTCTCTCTCTCTCTCTCCCTCTCTCTCTCTCTCTCTCTCTCTCTCTCTCTCTCTCTCTCTCTCTCTCTCGCTCTCGCTCTCTATTTCTCTCTGACTGGCTTCCCGCCTGTCTGCGAGGATGGCAAATCCCTGTTGGATTTCTGCAGGATATCACCATGGAGACGGCGCTCTGCCACGCGTGCCTATAGATCTTGTTAGATAGGGGCACAGCGAGAGGTGCACGACACTCCTCCAACAACTCTCTCTCATTGTGGAGGAAAGGGACAGAGAAGACAAAGAAGAAGAAGAGAGAGAGAGAGAGAGAGAGAGAGAGAGAGAGAGAGAGAGAGAGAGAGAGAGAGAGAGAGAGAGAGAGAGAGAGAGAAAGAGAGTTAAAGCTATGTGAGGGCAGCAGCTGTCTCATCCCAGTGTCAGGGAGACAAATATAAAATGATGCTAATGAGTGGTAAAATCTCTGGCTTTAATATGACTTTAATATGACTGCTAATAAAGCTGCTGTGTAACACTGTCACATTCCTGCACACACTCACTGTCACCCGCCTGGGATTACACACACACACACACACACACACACACACACACACACACACACACACACACACACACACACACACACACACACACACACACACACACACATACACACAGACGCATGTAAGTGCACAAACTCACACATGCATAGGGACTCTTGTTCATGACGCTGAGCTCTCTTAACACAATTTGTCTCTCTTCAACATCTACAGAGTGTTTTCCTAATTTTACTTGACTGGCCACTTGTTCCACTTTAGTTGTGAATGCATTTCATCCCGACTACTCTGGATTTGAGGATGCTCTCTCAAAATACAAGGAATAAATAAGTGGTGTTCTTGTTACACAAGGGTCTGTTTTCCTTTGATAGCTGCCTCTCATACCAAACACACCTGTTAGACTTCTATGGCCACTTAAGGAATGAAACGCTAGTCACTTTAATAATGTTTCTGTATCTTGCACTACACATCTCATATGCCTAACTGTACGCTATACTATTCTCGGTATCTTAGTCACCTAAACGTGTTTACATACTGCATCACCAATCTCTTATGTGTATATTGTATGCTTTAAAGTGTACTATTCCATTGGATCTTAGTCCAATGCCGCCCTGGCATATGTATACAGCTGGTGAAATAAGTATTGAACACGTCACCATTTTTCTCAGTTAATATATTTTCAAAGGTGCTATTGACATGAAATTTTCATACATACAAAGAAACCAAAACAAATAAGTTCAGAAATTAAGTTATGTGTAATAATGTGAAATGACACAGGGAAAAAGTATTGAACACACTTACTGATATTTATTTAATAC
>CM042405.1:25327353-25342353 GCA_023634145.1 Thymallus thymallus
ACAATGTTTAAATTTCACTCGGCAAGAATCAATACTATAATCTCACTTTTTGTAATCACGTCCACTTCAAATTGATTTTCCTACTGCACACTGACCCCTACCGTCATATTAGCTCTTAAACAAGGCTATTTAGCTCAACCTAGATTAATGGACGGCCTGAAAAGCTGCCTGCATAGCTCACTGTACAGCCGCGAAGGACTCAGGAACCCCCACCAAGGCTGCCCCTCTACTGCCTGCTCCAAATTCAGTGTTAGCCAGACTCTAAAACCGTGTGATGCTGTGAGGGTGCTTTTGCTCTAACGCAAAGAGTTGGGTATAAAGGAGAGAGAGAGTGTGTGTAACCTTGATTTAACTAGGTAAGTCAGTTAAGAACAAATTCTTATTTACAATGACGGCCTACACCAACCAAACTCGGATGACGCTGGGCCAATTGTGCGCCGCCCTATGGGACTCCCAATCACGGCCGGTTGTCATACAGCCTGGATTCGAATCTGTAATGACACCTCTAGCACTGAGATGTAGTGCCTTAGACCACCACTTGGGAGCCCAGAGAGATTGAAAGAGGGAGGGAGAGAAATAGGGAGGAAGAGAGATGGAGAGAGAGAGTTTGAAAGAGGGAGGGAGAGAGAGAGGGGAAGCGATAGAGGGGAGTAGGAGGGAGTGAGGGAGGGAGGGAGGAAGGAAGGAAGGAAGGAAGAGAGAGAGATTGAAAGAGAGAGAGAGAGAGAGAGAGAGAGAGAGAGGGAGAGGGAGAGGGAGAGAGCGAGGGAGAGGGAGAGGGAGAGGGAGAGGGAGAGGGAGAGGGAGAGGGAGAGGGAGAGGGAGCACCCAGCTCTATCAGACCATCAGAATGAGGGCCATAATCAGCTGTGACAATTAATCTGTCTTTATTCCCTCTGTTTGTTTCAACCTCTCTCCTTCCTCTCTCCTCTCTCACTCTTTCCTCCCTCATTCTCTCTCTCCCTCGTGCGCGCGCACGCATGTGTGTTCGTGTTCTATTCATCTGCTCTAGCTGCCACTGCTGCCTGCTATAACGACAGGCCTGCTGCCTGCTGTAACGACAGGCTGCTGCCTGCTGTAACGACAGGCCTGCTGCCTGCTGTAACGACAGGCCTGCTGCCTGCTGTAACGACAGGCCTGCTGCCTGCTGTAACGACAGGCCTGCTGCCTGAACAATGGAAGAGCAATTAAAGAGCACATTGATCAGCATTACAGCTATTAAAGATGCAGACCATTAAAGATAGATCTGGATTCATCTCTCTGTGCTCCTCCCATTCCTCTCCCCCTTAATGCGTAGAAACCTCAACGCCTTAGCCAGGCTTACTAATAAAAATCACAATCCAACACACAGACACTCACTCATTAACTGACTAGTATGCACTGACTCACTGACCAGCACACTAACTAGAACGGTTGGACTACAGGACTCCTAATCCAACCACTCTCACTGAACAACTATCTTACTCACTGTACACACTCTCAATCCCCTTCTCTATACAGGAATACACTAGTGAAAAGATTCACTAGCATGTCCACACTTCACTCAAAACCCACCTTCACTTATTAGTATACACCTACACCCTAACCCTACATCAGGCCGGCCAGACGGATATATTACGATCAATGAGTTAGCCAGCTAGCATGCCTAAGTACTCTGAAACAAAAACAATTGGAGAGATATGGATGAAATAGGCATGGCCTAACTGACTCAACAACCTAAAAAGGATATCTACATCTCATTGATACTGCTTTGTAGTTTTTCTCTCTGATCTAACCATCCAACATCCACATTCTACACACTACCCAGCCACTATATATCCCACTATACATTCTTATACCCCCCCCCCCCCCCCCCCCCCCCACACACACACATCCACATCCACATCCATTCCGGCAGCCTCCTCCTAAGCGATGAATTGATTATATTCTTAGTGCAGTGTGTCATTAAGAAAGAGCTTAGTGGTTTTAGTAAATGGATCCAGCCCATTTCAGATGACCCTCGCAGAATGCGTGTGTGTACGTGAGTGTGTGAATGTACTCTCTTCCGGAGTGGTGATGCTCAACCTCCCGTCTCCATCATTATTGCCGTCACAGGGACTCTGGGTACAGCCGACCCGGTTACACGCTGTCACCGTGACAACGTAGCACTTAAACGGAGTCAGGCCCTCCAACAGGCCTAAAGAGAAAGAGAGAGGGAGAGATAGAAGGAAGGAGAGAGAGAGGTTGACTTCCAGTGAGGCTTCAGTCATCTTTTTTTTTCTCGATATAAAGAAGCCCCTTTCAGTAAAAAGTAACAAAACAATTACAAATACAAAGCACAGCCAAATCAAAAGAGAGCGAGTGAGAAAGAGATATTTAGAGTGTGTGAGCGAAAGGGGACAAGGGAGGCAAATGTCCTCCTTTTCTTTTTCATATCTCAAGTTTTCCTCCTCTTCTGTGCAGACTAGAGTGGCGTTCTCTCAGGCCTTAATGTGTAGGCTTTCCAAACGCAGCATAATATAACCATCACTTCTCTTAATAGGCCCCAGCTTTATTATCAAACACTGAAATCTAGCACATTACTCACACAGCAGAGAGAGAGAGAGAGAGAGAGAGAGAGAGAGAGAGAGAGAGAGAGAGAGAGAGAGAGAGAGAGAGAGAGAGAGAGAGAGAGAGAGAGAGAGATAGAGAGAGAGAGAGAGAGAGGGGGAGAGAGAGAGGGAGAGAGGAGGGGGGGAGAGATGAAAGAAGGTAGAAATAGATAGCAGAAAGAGAGCATTAGCGAGAGGGGGGTGCAGCTAATAGCCAGATTGACTCCTGCTATTTAAAGAGGAGCTCCTTAACACCATTACTCCCTTCTTCCTCTCCTCCTCTCCTTTCATTCCTGCACTCATCAATACCTCAGCGGTCTACCCCTTCTCTGTCTCTCTCCTTCTACCCCTCACTCTGTTTGCTTTCAATCTCTATTTCTCTATTCACTCTGCCTCCTCCTCCTCTCTCTCTTCCTCTGTTTTTCCAGGGTAGACCCCAGGGGAGTGTCCTCTTCTCTCCTCTCTCTATAATAAACACCAGGCAGGCAGGCTGTGTGGGCCCAGAGTGTCAGTGTTGTCCAGGTATAAATAGGAGCAGGGGAGACACACAGGGGAGACACATGGGGAGACACACAGGGGAGACACACAAGGGAGACACACAGGGGAGACACACTGGGGAGGTACACAGGGGAGACACACTGGGGAGACACACTGGGGAGACACACTGGGGAGACACACAGGGGAGACACACTGGGGAGACACACAGGGGAGACACACTGGGGAGACACACTGGGGGAGACACACTGGGGAGACACACAGGGGAGACACACACGGGAGACACACAGGGTCCTCTATATGTAACCTATTGATGGGCCTCTATATGTAGACCTATTGAATATGTAGACCTATTCATGGTCCTCTATATGTAGACCTATTGATGGTCCTCTATATAAAGACCTATTGATGGTCCTCTATATGTAGACCTATTGATGGTCCTCTATATAAAGACCTATTGATGGTCCTCTATATGTAGACCTATTGATGGTACTCTATATGTAGACCTATTGATGGTACTCTCTCTCTCTCTCTCTCTCTCTCTCTCTCTCTCTCTCTCTCTCTCTCTTCTCTCTCTCTCTCTCTCTCTCTCTCTCTCTCTCTCTCTCTCTCCCTTTGTCTCTCTCTCTTGCCCTCTCTCTCTTTGTCTCTCTCTCTCTCTCTCTTTATCTCTCTCTCCCTAGAGTTTTAGTTTTACCCCTCTCTCACCAGGACCTCGCCGGCTGTAAATTACACACAGTTGGACCTGAGAAAGCGCCCACGTTTAATTCATTTTTACAGTTTAAAATCACCAGGATTTATTTATTAAATTCATCAGCATCTGAAACATAGAGGTTTCCTGCTGTAGGGGTCGGACGGGGGGAGAGAGGGCTGGATTGAGGGAGAAATGGGGGAGGGGGGGGGGGGGGGGGTGGTAAGGGAGAATCTCTGAGTGGCTCTCTGGCTCGCGTCCATGACGATGGTCGTTATGGTAATCTGTGGGCGGATAGATGGCTGTCGTGGCGACGGGGCCGCGGGACGACCAGCGGTAAACAGCCTCTCTGCCGCGTTGTAATTGGCCAGGTGTCTCTCTTTCTCTCGCTCCCTCGCTCCCTCCCTCTCTCTCTCCCTCTCTCCTCACTCACCCGTCTTTTAATTCAATTAGGTCCTAGCCCCACTCTACTCCCATTAGACACTCATTTGCTTCCTGTGTTTTTATCTGCCGGCGTAATTCTGCGTTGGGTGTCAGGGCCATCATAAATTAGGACGGCCTTATCGTCGCCCGTCTTAATGTGTGCCAGGGAAACGGAGAGAGGGAGCAGGATGAAGAGAGGAGAGAGCCCATCTTCATATTTGCCCGGAGACATGGCAGAGAGGATGGGAGAAGTGACGAATCATAGAGCCGGCATCATCATCGTAAAAGAAAGAAAGAGAAGAGTGGAACAGAGGGAGATCTATAATATGACATCATTGGTATCTAGGCTAAACCAGCTCTGGTGCTTGCCAGCTATAGTCCTCCTGTTTCCCAATCTCCCCTGAGTGTGTATGTGCTTGTTCATGTGTGTGTGTGTGTGTGTGTGTGTGTGTGTGTGTGTGTGTGTGTGTGTGTGTGTGTGTGTGTGTGTTTGTGTATGCGCACTTCTTTGCGTCCGTTTGTGCGTCTCTGTGTGTTCATGTGTGTGTGTGTGTGTGTGTGTGTGTCACCTGTGTGGTTTCTAGTGGACAGGTAGGATGCAGTAATCAGGCTGGTCCAGGTCATCTGCCCTCAGCTCATACCTGTCAATCACTCCTCTCACCTGGAGGGGGCGGGACCCAGTTCACCTAGACACTGAAGCTACTCCCACTCTTTAGACTAGAGGGAGGAGCCACACTCTGGGGGGCTGGAGAGAGAGGGAAGAAGGAGAGGGAGAGAGAGGGAAGAAGGAGAGGGAGAGAGAGGGGAAGGGGTGGAGGAAAGGGAAAGGGGGAAAGAGGGAGAAGAGAGGAAGGAGAGAGAGAAAGAAGAAAGCAGGGCAGAGTAGAGAAAAGCAGAGCGAAAGACAGAGAGGAAAAAGATGGACATATTTAGGGAGATAGGTAGAAGAAAAAAAAGAGGGCGGGACAGAGAGAGGAAAGAGAGTTGGCAAATGGGGTGGGGAGGGAAGAAAGAGAGGGTAAGGGAAAGAGAGAAAGAGAGAGAGAGGTAGCGAGATACAGAGAGAGAGGTAGCGAGATACAGAGAGAGAGAGGTAGCGACATACAGAGAGAGAGGTAGCGAGATACAGAGAGAGAGGTAGCGAGATACAGAGAGAGAGGTAGCGAGATACAGAGAGAGAGGTAGCGAGATACAGAGAGAGAGGTAGCGAGATACAGAGAGAGAGAGGTAGCGAGATACAGAGAGAGAGGTAGCGAGATACAGAGAGAGAGGTAGCGAGATACAGAGAGAGAGAGATAGCGAGATACAGAGAGAGAGGTAGCGAGAGCGAGTGTCAGCCGAAAGAAAAGCAGCCTACATATTCTTCACTTTAATAGAGCCAGTAAATCATAACTAACCATTAGCATAAATACAATTTATTAGAGTTGTAACTTTTTCAGCCCTGATTTAATACATCCACCATTCATTCTGGACCATATTTCACAGCAATCAGCCTTTCTGCCCCGTCTCCTCCCCAGTTTCCTCCTTCTCTCTCTCGTTCTCCCTCTCGCCCTGCTTCTATCGTTCCCTGTCGCTCTTTCTCCACCCTCCTCTGTTTTTTTACTATTTCCTTCTCGCCCCTCTCTCTCCCTCTCCCTCCCCTCTCTATCTCCCTCTCTCTCCCTGCCTCTCTATCTCCTTCGCTCTCCCTCTCCCTCCCTCTCTCTCTCCCAGTATTAATGATGATGGTTGGTGAGGCAGGGCGAGACACAACAGTAGCCCTCCATGATGTGATGTAACAGTAACAGTTTTATGCATGGCAGGGGAGAAGTGGGTCATCCCAGGTCAACAGTCTTTCTCATAAATACCAGGAAGAGGGAAATCCTCTGGTTAACATGGAAAACGTGGAAAATATCACTCATATGATTTATATCATATGAGTTATATCAGGATATAACAGTAGGATTCGTATTAGGTGTGTTGAATGTTTCTAATTTCACCCTATTTTAACATGTTAAATGTTGCACAGGTATGCGCAGGTATACACACACGCGCGCACACACGCACAGGCACACACACACACACACACACACACACACACACACTCACACACACACACACACACACACACACACACACACACACACACACACACACACACACACACACACACACACACGCACACACACACAGTCTTGTACAGCTAACCTTGTGGGGACACATAATTCAGTCCCATTCCCTAACCCTAACCCTAACCATAAACCTAACCCTAGCTCCTAACCCTAACCCTTAACGTAATTCTAACCCAAACACTAATTCTAACCTTAAACCTAAACCCCCTAGAAATAGCATTTTACCTTGTGGGGGAGACTAACGAAATGTCCCCAGTTGGTCAACTTTTAGTTGGTTTACTATTCTTGTGGAGACTTCGGGGCCCCACAAGAATAGTTAAACACGTCAATACACAAACACACACACACACACACACACACGCACACACACACACACACACACACACACAGCGCTACCACTCCACCCCCCTCACACACATTCATTTGTCTGGGTGGTGTGGTAGCGCTGTAGAAAGCAGCTCCCATTTGTACGGTGCAGTGTGTGTGACGGGGCTGCTATGGCAGTGGGACATATGATAAGCTATCAGGCCTCTCCATCTCATCTGGGTGACTGGAACACATATTGGCCTGCTAACAGCAGGATGGAGAATGGGCCCGCCTGAAAACTATGACACTAACTAATACCAGAGAGAGAGAGAGAGAGAGAGAGAGAGAGAGAGAGAGAGAGAGAGAGAGAGAGAGAGAGAGAGAGAGAGAGAGAGAGAGAGAGAGAGGTAAATGCTAATGTTGTATTGTGTATGATTGTATTATCTCTCTCTCTGTTTGTCTCTGTCTATCTTTCTCTCTATCTCTCTGATTTCTTAGCTCCACACATCCTAACAGAAATGAAAAAACATATTCTCTGTGTTGTTACCTGTTTCCTGGCTGCGCCCGCGTTCCCAGGGTTCTGTTGTCCATCCGCCCTCTCCAGACGCACCCACCCTGTACAGGTACTCTACACAGGGACACACAAACACTCAGCATATATTTGCCTGTATATATTCAAGGTTACACACATAAATAGGTTACCTAAGAACAGACAGTGGGGCTATGCAACAGCAGGCAGAAACACAGACACCTAAATGTGTGTGTATGAGAATTGCTGAATCTCCGCACAGACAGACACACAGACAGACAGACAGACAGATGGACAATGACAGACAGACAGATGGACAGACAGACAGACGTACAAAGGCAGGCAGGCAGGCAGGCAGGCAGGCAGGCAGGCAGGCAGGCAGGCAGACAGGCAGTCAGACAGACAGACAGACAGACAGACAGACAGACGGACAGATGGACAAAGGCAGGCAGGCAGGCAGACAGACAGACAGACAGACAGACAGACAGACAGACAGACAGACAAAGACAGACAGACAGACAGACAGACAGACAGACAGACAGACAGCATACAGACAGACAGACAGAGAGATGGACAAAGGCAGGCAGACAGACAGACACACAAACAGACAGATGGACAAAGGCAGATGGACAGACATACATACAGACAGATGTACAAAGGCAGGCAGACAGACAGACAGACAGACGTACAAAGGCAGGCAGACAGACAGACAGACGGACAGATGGACAAAGGCAGGCAGGCAGGCAGGCAGGCAGGCAGGCAGGCAGGCAGGCAGGCAGGCAGGCAGGCAGGCAGACAGACAAAGGCAGGCAGAAAGGCAGAAAGGCAGACAGACAGACAGACAGACGTACAAAGGCAGGCAGGCAGACAGACAGACAGACAGACAGACAGACAGACAGACAGACAGACAGACAGACAGACAGACAGACAGACAGACAGACAGACAGACAGACAGACAGACAGACAGACAGACAAAGGCAGGCAGAAAGGCAGAAAGGCAGATAGACAGACAGACAAAGGCAGGCAGACAGACAGACACACAAACAGACAGATGGACAAAGGCAGACGGACAAAGGCAGACAGACAGACAGACAGACAGATGGAAAAAGGCAGACAGACAGACAGACAGAGAGATGGACAAAGGCAGACGGGACAGACAGACATACAGACAGATGTACAAAGGCAGGCAGGCAGACAGACAGACAGACAGACAGACAGACAGACGGACAGATGTACAAAGGCAGGCAGGCAGGCAGACAGACGGGCGGGCGGACGGACGGACAGACAGACAGACAAAGGCAGACAGACAGACAGAGAGACAGACAGAGAGACAGAGAGATGGACAAAGGCAGACAGACAGAGAGACAGGGATAGATAGGCCAATAGAAAATTATATGTCTACAGTTGCGGTCAAATATATCATTATTTCTTCTAAAATAAGTTGAAATTGAAAAAACTTTCGGTGTTTACAAAATTGCCTAAATTACTCAGAATTCTAACTAATTTGGTTGGAGACAAATGATTATCCGTTCTTGTGTACTATATCTTACCCTGCAGAGTAAAAATAGCCATTCAAACAGTTTTGAAAAGAGAAAACAGAACATTCCATTGCAAAGTGCAAGGGTGCCAATATATTTGACCGCAACTATATATTTACACAGAGCCAGTAAGCACATTAGACAAGCTGCTTGCTGAGTCTCTGTCCACTTCTAGAATAATGCTGATAGAGAGAACATACTGTACACTATGGATACGACTGTGACCTCTGCTCTGTCTGTCTCCATGGCGTCACTGGACTGTCTGAGTTAGGGTGTGTGTGTGTGTGTTTGTGTGACTCCCAGGTCTGACCCGTATCTCTCGGCCCTGTGTACACCAGTACAGAGTTGTTGCCATGGCAATAGTAGACACTGTCGGTTACCGGGCAGACGTCAAGATTGACCCTAACGGAGCGGCAGGCAGGCTAACGGCAGACACATCCGGTACACCACCGGGACCACTCTGAACGATTACAGTCCTCGCACACCCTCCAAGATCTGCCCAGGAGAGGAGAGAAGGTGAGGGTGAGATGTGGGATGTAGAGTGTATTTCTTATCGTGCCGATGGATGTGTGCGTGTGTGCGTGCGTGCTTGTGTGAGATGAGTGTGCGTGCGTATGTGGAGCTTGTGTGTTCTCACCATGTCTGTGACTGTGGCAAATCAGAGCTCCATGATTTAGTTCACGGGGTACTCCTCCCAGATGAAGGGAGAGTCCACCCCTCCCCCCGAGATGACGGATCCCTGTTTGGCAAATGTGAGTTGGTTCCAGCCCCGGCTAAGCCACACCCATATGCTCAGCTCTGTCACATGACCTCCCCAGGATAGAACCAAGTAGAGAAGACCTTCCAACTCAGCCTGGGACAAAGGAGAGAGGTTAGTAGGTGTGTGAGTGTGTGCATGCGTGCATGCATAGGAGTAAGTGGGTGTGTGCACCTTTGCATGTGTATGTACTCACCTGTGAGTAGTCAGAGGTGTGTGTGTGTAGGAGAACTACAATAGAGTGTTGATTTGATCCGTTCTGAACTCAAAAGAGATGTCGGATTTCTCCCCAACTGAACACCTCTGGACTCAACTCTAGGAAGCCTAACACAGAACCAGTGGGGGCATGTGGGAGGAGCTATAGGAGGACGGGCTCATACAAAAAATGGCTGGAATGGAATGTCAGTATGTTTGATGTGATTGATACCATTCCATTAATTATTTCAACTCCAGCCATTACAATGAGCCTGTCCTCCTATAGCTCCTCTCACCAATCATCATAGCACTTCGTGACATCGGCTGATGTAAAAAGCGCTTTATAAATACATTTGATTTGATTTGATTTGACCAGCCTCCACAGTCTCTTCATTCTTACTGTCTTTGCTCAGATATACTGTACTTTTTAACAAACCACATTGGGCAGTTACAAAGTAAATAGGCAAAGTCAAGAGCCGATAATAGAGGATATCAAGAGACTACACAAAATTACAAGGAAGTCCCTGGGGAATGAGGCCATTAGGTTTTAAAGCATCTTAGTTCCTACCTTGTCCCAGGAAGTGGGCCCCCTCCTCTGTGTGGGCCACCTCCTCTCATTCGCCGCCACCCACTCTGTGGCTCTCGACCAATCACAACGCTGCCACTTCTCCAAGGGGCTGTCAATGATCTTCACCTGCACGTCTCTAAGGCAACCAGAAAACCTCTTCTGCATCAATTGGGCATCACCTAGAAAAAGAGAGAAAGAGGGGGTAAAGGAAGTGAGGGAGAGAGAGAGAGAGAGAGAGAGAGAGAGAGAGAGAGAGAGAGAGAGAGAGAGAGAGAGAGAGAGAGAGAGAGAGAGAGAGAGAGTGAGAGAGAGAGAGAGAGAGAGAGACAGAGACAGAAAGAGAGAGATGGTGAGAAAGAGAGAGGAAAAGAGACAGGGAGAAAGTGAGTGAGAGAGCGATACCAGGAGAGAGGGACAAAGGGTGAGCAAATATAAATACTTTTACTTTACAAGAGAGCCTTGCACACACACACACACACACACACACACACACACACACACACACACACACACACACACACACACACACACACACACACACACACACACACACACACACACACACACACACACACACACACACACACACACACACACACACACACACACACACACACACAGTGAATATGATTATCGTAACCATGGTGAGTTTTCTTTATACAATATTTCACTGAATGGAACAAACCAACTAGGTGGGATTGTGAGTGTACATACCTGAGTCTGATGAACACTCCCATGTTCTCCCTTATAATGGTCCTGCCGCTGGACGCTGACGCATTAACTAGAGGTGGGAGAGAGGAGAGGGAGAGTAGAGGTAGGGACAGAGGTATGTCAGTTACTGAATATCTATTATCTTGTGATATACAGCATGATGCTATATAGCCATGTTCTATGTACAAGGTGGAATAGCTGAAGTTTAACTGTTGAACAAATAGGGAGATTCTCATTTGGGACACATCCGTCCTCTCTCCTCTGTGACCCGCAAACCGATAAGTGGTTGAGTGGTCGAGGAGAGTGTCAATTAGTTAGTAGGCGAACAACCCCTGTAAACTACATTTGCATGAAGACACGGAAGGAGAAGGAGGAGAGTCTCATTTCATAAAAGCATTTCCTCTCCTTCCCTCCTCCCTCAACCAATTGAGAATCTCACATACAGTATACTCAGAGAAACTGAGACACAGAGAGACCAACACACACATACTTAGTTTCACTGGGTTCGTTTGGTCTTTATGAGTGCAGGTTGAGAAGGAGTGGAGAGGAGAGGAGAGGAGAGGAGAGGAGAGGAGAGGAGAGGAGAGGAGAGGAGAGGAGAGGAGAGGAGAGGAGAGGAGAGGAGAGCTAGATGTAGAGTAGCCTAATTATTCTAATCACATAGAAGGTGACTCAGATTAACCTGGATAATACCTCAATAGAACACAAGAGAGCCTGGGCTTAACACACACACACACACACACACACACACACACACACACACACACACACACACACACACACACACACACACACACACACACACACACACACACACACACACACACACACAGTGAATATGATTATCGTAACCATGGTGAGTGTTACCTTGGTATTGATCATCCACAATGATCGTTCCCACGGCCTGTTTCCTGGTTGCCATGACGCTGTGCCACTGGCCATCGTTGTACCTCCTCCCCCCGTCACCCTCCACTCCCACTGCCACAGCCCAGCCCTGGGAGAGGAGACAGAGAGGTCACATCCACCTACACCTGGACGCGTGTTTGTGTGTATTTGCGTTTTTCCCCCGAAGTATGTAGTATGACATCACCGGTATCGGCACTTAGCAGGCGGGATGGACACTATGCAGAGAGAGAAGAGGTGACACACTCACACACACACCACATAACAAAGCGGTGCATCTCTGCTGTGTGATGAAGATTTAATGATGAGATCAATATATGTATGAATGCCAAGGTATATCAGCCTCCTGACACCTTTACTACCCAGCAGACAGCAGACATGTCTACTTAACAACACCCATCACAACACTACAGGACAGGACGGGGCGAGGACACTCTCTCTCTCTTTCTCCTCACTCTGTCTCCCTCTCTCTCTCGCTCTCTCGCTCTCTCGCTCCCTCTCTCTGGTTGAGGCATATTGAAGCTTGCTGTGTTGTTTTCATAACAGATTGTATCACTTCAATCCGGACATAACCCAACCAAAAACCCTGAATGAAAGGAGACATACGTACCATGCTGATATCCATACTGCAGCATTCAATGTCAACAGAATGAACCCTGGTGACTCTGTGGCGCGCGACGCATACAAGACAAGCAGGTAGGTACTACACTCTTTGAAAAAAAGGGTTCTTCGGCCGACCCCATAGGATAACCCTTTGAAAAACCCTTTTTGGTTCCAGGCAGAACTATTTTGGGTTCCATGTAGAACCCTTTACACAGAGAACTCAAAAAGGTTCTGCCTGGAACCAAAAAGGTTCTGCCTGGAACCAAAAAGTTTCTTCCTGGAACCAAAAAAGGTTCTTCAAAGGGTTCTCCTATGGGGACAGCCGAAGAACCCTTTTAGGTTATAGATAGCACCTTTACTTCTAAGAGTGTAGCCCTGCAAATCCATTAAGGATGCAAAAAGACAATACAGACTCAAACTTTAATTGATGTTCAACAACTCAGACTCATGACGCATGTTGCAAGAACTACAGACTATCACGGACTATAAAGGCAAATTCAGTTATGTGGTACCCACCGAAGCCTCCCTCCCAGACGAGTTTAACACATTCTCTGCTTTCTTTGAAGCAGACAATACTGAGACATCCAGGAAGACTCTTGCTGCTCCGGACGACCAGGTGTTTTCGCTCTCCAAGGCTCATGTAAGGGAAACTCTCGAGTGAATACTCACAAAGCCGCCGGCCCAAATGGCATCCCTGGCCGTGTCATCAGAGTGTGTGCTGACCAGCTGGCGGGTGTCTTCTCTGACACCTTCAACCTGTCCCTGTCCCATGCTGGTGTCCCCACATTCTTCAAGGAGTCTACCATCGTCCAAGTGCCCAAGAAAAACAAGGTGACATGCCCAAATGACTATCGCCCTGTCGCACTCACCCAGGTCATCATGAAAAGCTTTGAGAGGCTAGTCATGGCCCACATCAAGGCCAACATTCCAGGCACACTGGACCCACTCCAATTTGACTACTACTCTAATAGATCCACGGATAGGTCGGTAGTCCGGGTCCATGATTTGACTATGTGGGAGATCTGTCGATGTGCCATTTGGCGGGGCGCTTGACCCTGGTTGCTCCTGTGGGTGGGAGTCTGCTAGAAATGTTGAATGGCTTCACTGCAGGTAAATTGTATGTTTTTATATAAAAAAATATATAATAAATAGATCCACGGGAAATGCCATTTCCGTCGCTATTCACACGGCCGTAACACATCTGGTCCCAGTTTCCCAAAAGCAACTTAAAGCTAAGTTTATCGTTAGAATATCTTTAGATTTCCGAGCCGTTTACCAAAACCATCTTTATTAACATTGCACTTGAATTCGCTTGTTATCTAACGCCTGCCTCAGACCACTCGTAGAACAGCTACAGTAAGTGCGTCGTTAGATCACGTTTGCCCTTCCGTAACACTTTACACACAGAAAATCTCAGCGAAACTTAGAATGAAGACGTTTATCTGTCTCTCTGTGACCATGGAAAAACTTTATAGTTGAATAGAAATAGCCTAAAATACAATGGTTTTATAAACAAGCAAAACAAGGACATTACATTAGGCTAGATTATTAGGCTAAATATTGACCACTTTTATACAGTATATGTGCAATCAATAGACCTACGTATTATTACGCCATTAGGCTACATCTGAGCCGCTTTGATATTTATATCTATTAGACCTATAGGCTACTATTATCGAAAAGCTAAAGCATTTCACTGTAGCTTAACCACTAAGTCAACAGTTTAGGTCTATGGCAACGTACTTGTTTATTTATGTTTTACTTCATGTTTAGTTATTAAAATGTATTTAATTGTAGAATATCTGAAGGCCTACTTGAAGCTAAATTCCTGAAGGCCTACTTGAAGCTCAATGTTTTTGTTATTTGTTGGACAATTAGGAAAACCATTGTCATCATATCCTATTTTTAGGTCACATTGATACTTTCTATAACGATCGAGGGAACGAGGGACTTTGACTTTACTCATTCTTGCTCACACAAACTGAAGAAATTATGAATTGACATAACATTGCATACGAAATAGCTCATAGGAAACACTTAAAATATATAACACATGGCAAAAATAGGCTAATACAAACACTTAAATACATAATACATTTCCTCTTTTGATGGGAAAACTGTATTGTGAAGAACAAAAAAATATATATCTTTGAAATGCCATAAATCATTTAAGAGCTACAGTGAACTCTTTCTTGCCTACACAGAATTCTGGAATCAGCACGAGACAGCTCCTGTAACGACACAGTTAAGTTTCTCCTTGTAACGAGGGCATTGAGTGGTGTTTTGGGAAACAGGTGTGACATCTTCGGACATTATTTTTAACAATGCATAGTTAAAACAC
Organism: Thymallus thymallus; assembly: GCA_023634145.1. NCBI lineage: Eukaryota > Metazoa > Chordata > Actinopteri > Salmoniformes > Salmonidae > Thymallus > Thymallus thymallus. The sequence goes on from CM042405.1 coordinate 25,342,095, forward strand.
TCGTAAGCCTAAGTTCCATCGCTATCGGGAAACCGGGCCCTGAACTAGAGGAACACCTACTTTATGTGAGAATGATGTTTATTGACTAAAGTTCAGCAGCAACACTATTTTTCCCTCCAAGCTCGACACCAAGCTCAGAGCCCTGGGTCTGGACACCACCCTCTGCAACACCTCCTCCACACTGACTCTTAACACAGTGGCCCCCCAGGGGTGTGTCCTCAGACCTCTGCTGAACTCCCCATGGTTGTAGGCCGAGTCA
>CM042405.1:25344853-25399853 GCA_023634145.1 Thymallus thymallus
TCTTTGCTACTTGCAACAACATCCAGTTCCGAAAAATGCCTGGATTCAATCAAAGGCGCGTTGTCGCCAAGCGCACTGCAATGCGTAGATTAATGGTAAGCATAACGGATGTCGGCTCAAGCATAAATTACCTTTAAAGGTCAAGTGCAGTGCGATTGTGTCGACAATGCACCTTTGATTGAATCCTGGCCCAAATCATATATAGCTGAGAGGTGGGGTGTGTGTGTGTGTGTCATATCCCACAAAGATTCCCAGTGCTCCCTAACCAGTGTTTAAAGAGACAACTGTAACTTGAGAGAGGAGAGGCATGGTTAGTGATAGCTCTAACAGTACAGTAGCTAAACATCCCTCTATGAGACATTGTTTCATAAAGTTCTCATTAATTCCATCATTAGAAAGTGTGTGTGTGGTTGTGGGGGGAGCATACCAGTTTCCTGTGTCACGCCAAATTAGGTCCCCCGTGGTGGTAATCCCATTAGGCCTGTTGAATTGGCTAATGGGGGAACTAATGGGGGAGCTATCAGGGGACATTAATCGGCCGTGACACCACTCCTAGTGTTAATTACCAAACTAGCCTAACTAAATGTGTTTGGGAATGCTGCTGCGGCACTGGAGAAGGAAGAGGTCCTTATTGAGTGTGTGTGTATGTGGGGGGAGGGGGGGGGGGTTATTGGGGAGGAGAGACGGTTGGTGGTCTGATGGACGCTCATCTCCCATCATCGCTTTCATCATCAGAGCAATTGACTCGAGTGTGTGTGTATGTGTGGCTTAATTAGCTAGCGATTGGTATGCACGCGCCGTGACTGCGGGGAAGGAGTTAATTGGAGGCCAATTCAAACACTGACACACTGAACGTTTTCCGATCGGATTTATCAGATGAAGAAGTAATAATGTCCCTCCAAAGAAACAATATGAGTTTAATACATTTTCATGGATCTGAAAACCTTCAGTGACCATCAAACTGTAAATCAGTTTTTACTTTGCTCAGTAGTTTTTTTTACTAAGCCATTGAGTATCATAAGTACTTTTTAAACACAAATAATATTTATACTGGCTATCTATTCTATAGTGTCACACCCAAAAGAAACACCTGAAATGTCTAGGTTGAGCGGCCATGTTTTTAGTTTGTTACCTGTGTGTTAATCTCGCTTAACCCAGAAGGAAAGTATTTTTTGTCAGCTGTGTAATTAACTTCTGGGTCTATACGTGTTAGAAATTGAGAGTTCAAGCAAAAACAAAGTCTCCACCCACGCAAAAGGAGACTCTCAGACAAAGCCCCACCCTCCTCCAGTCCGTGTGGACACACGCCCAAAGCACTCAAGGCGAAGCAGTTTAAGCATCGCCTTTGCTCAATCCTGGTACGTTTAAATAACCAGCGACGAAACTCCACAAAAACTGAACTAATGCTTTATCTCACGCATACCATTCAGTCCCGACAGATTCTTCGGTCTACATGCGGAATCTGCCCACTAGAGATTACCTGCATGTCAAACAGGAAGTATGGCGATGTTTGTAGTTTGTTACCTGTGGGTGAAACGGGAAGAAGGGGCGTCTATTGCGGTTATCTGCAGAGCCAGGTACTCCTCCTGGTTTCCAGGAGACAATGCACAGAAGAGCAGGCCGTCGGACTCTAGAGGAGGGAGGAGGAGAGAGGAAGAGAGAAAGTGACGAGTGTGTGAAAACAGTATGAGATAAAACAAAGACATTTGTGTGTGTGTAGAAGGTCCCAGTGGACCCCTCACACACTCCCTCTCTCGATCCCGCCTAAACCCACCCTGTGTGTGTGTAATGTATGTATGCGTACACCTCCTAAACCCACTTCCCCTGAGCCCCCATGTATGGCCTCAAGTCAGGATAAAACCTCTCGCTTTGAAGCCCCAACATCATACCCCAGCTGTGTATTCATGTCTCCATTGGAGTGTGTGTGTGTGTGCGTGCGGCGCGCGCATGTGTATGCACATGTGTGTGTCTAACGTCTCCATTAGGACTCCAGGGGAGCGCTGGATGCTCGGGTTAAACACATCTCCTCTCGTCTAATCTCTGACTGGTCTCTGTGTGTTAATCTGATAATCTGTAGTTAATCTGAGGAGGTAGAGCTGCAGCTCTCGAAGGCACGTCTAATTCCCTCTGAACTGAAAGGAGACTCCCGGAAGACAACTCTATCTCTCTCTATCTCTCTATTTCCTTCCGTCTCCATCCCTTTATCCCTGCTTTAGATCCCAAACTCGGATACAGGGATAGAGGGAACACCCTCGGAATTCTGAGCTTAGTCTCTTTTGGAATGTTATCACTGTGGGAATTTCAGAGGACCTGCGAGACCTATTACGAGTTCTGACTTTAACCACAATGTGGTGGGAATTCTGAAATAGAAATACTACGGAAATAGAATGAACAACTCCTAGTACATCTAAAAATGACAGTAACAGTATATCTGTATAGTAACAGGCAGTTTACTGTATGTTCACAGCGTAAACTGCTGACTTCAAACAAGCACACACAAGTACATTAAGTCACATCCCAGTAAACACGCATCATCCACATCTGTGAGCTTGTCATCAGGGGGACGAGAGGGAGCATTTCATGGGAGCAATAGAGTTTACCTTCTCTTACGTTCTCAGTGTCAGAGCAACCTGACCACATATTGTACCTACTCTATGCCCTTGTAGTCGTAGATACACGCATCAGAGACTTGAGGGAGATGATACAAGACAGATACAGTGGGGAGAACAAGTATTTGATACACTGCCGTTTTTGCAGGTTTTCCCACTTACAAAGCATGTAGAAGTCTGTAATTTTTATCATAGGTACTCTTCAACTGCGAGTGACGGAATCTAAAACAAAAATCCAGAAAATCATAATTAATTTGCATTTTATTGCATGACATAAGTATTTGATACATCAGAAAAGCAGAACTTAATATTTGGTACAGAAACATTTGTTTGCAATTACAGAGATCATACGTTTCCTGTAGTTCTTAAACAGGTTTGCACACACTGCAGCAGGGATTTTGGCCCACTCCTCCATACAGACCTTCTCCAGATCCTTCAGGTTTCGGGGCTGTCGCTGGGCAATACAGACTTTCAGCTCCCTCCAAAGATTTTCTATTGGGTTCAGGTCTGGAGACTGGCTAGGCCACTCCAGGACCTTGAGATGCTTCTTACGGAGCCACTCCTTAGTTGCCCTGGCTGTGTGTTTCGGGTCGTTGTCATGCTGGAAGACCCAGCCACGCCCCATCTTCAATGCTCTTACTGAGGGAAGGAGGTTGTTGGCCAAGATCTCGCAATACATGGCCCCATCCATCCTCCCCTCAATACGGTGCAGTCGTCCTGTCCCCTTTGCAGAAAAGCATCCCCAAAGAATGATGTTTCCACCTCCATGCTTCACGGTTGGGATGGTGTTCTTGGGGTTGTACTCATCCTTCTTCTTCCTCCAAACACGGCGAGTGGAGTTTAGAACAAAAATATATATTTTTGTCTCATCAGACCACATGACCTTCTCCCATTCCTCCTCTGGATCATCCATATGGTCATTGGCAAACTTCAGACGGGCCTGGACATGCGCTGGCTTGAGCAGGGGGACCTTACGTGCGCTGCAGGATTTTAATCCATGACGGCGTAGTGTGTTACTAATGGTTTTCTTTGAGACTGTGGTCCCAGCTCTCTTCAGGTCATTGACCAGGTCCTGCCGTGTAGTTCTGGGCTGATCCCTCACCTTCCTCATGATCATTGATGCCCCACGAGGTGAGATCTTGCATGGTGCCCCAGACCGAGGGAGATTGACCGTCATCTTGAACTTCTTCCATTTTCTAATAATTGTGCCAACAGTTGTTGCCTTCTCACCAAGCTGCTTGCCTATTGTCCTGTAGCCCATCCCAGCCTTGTGCAGGTCTACAATTTTATCCCTGATGTCCTTACACAGCTTTCTGGTCTTGGCCATTGTGGAGAGGTTGGAGTCTGTTTGATTGAGTGTGTGGACAGGTGTCTTTTATACAGGTAACAAGTTCAAACAGGTGCAGTTAATACAGGTAATGAGTGGAGAACAGGAGGGCTTCTTAAAGAAAAACTAACAGGTCTGTGAGAGCCGGAAATCTTACTGATTGATAGGTGATCAAATACTTATGTCATGCAATAAAATGCAAATTAATTATTTAAAAATCATACAATGTGATTTTCTGGATTTTTGTTTTAGATTCCATCTCTAACAGTTGAAGTGTACATATGATAAAAATTACAGACCTCTACATGCTTTGTAAGTAGGAAAACCTGCAAAATCGGCAGTGTATCAAATACTTGTTCTCCCCACTGTAGGTGACTAACTTAGTCTGTTTTATCCTGATAACACACTAGAGTAGGTAATCTGGGACCCACTCTTTCTCTCTCTCCACCATCCCTTCAACCACCCCCCCCTCTCCATCTCTCACTGACTTTTAACTTAGCCTGTGTTAACCCTAATGCAACAAACGCTGACACTACACATCCAAGTATATCTGACCAAATTATGAATTCCGTAAAGTGAGTGTGGAAGAGGTGAAAAAAGTATTGTTGTCTATCAAGAATGACAAGCCACCAGGGTCTGACAACTTGCATGGAAAATTACTGAGAATAATAGCGGACGATATTGCCACTCCTATTTGACATATCTTAAATTTAAGTCTACTAGAAAGTGTTTGCCCTCAGGCCTGGAGGGAAGCAAAAGCCATTCCGCTACCCAAGAATAGTAAAGCGCCCTTTACTGGCTCAAATAGCAGACCAATCAGCCTGTTACCAACCCTTAGTAAGCTTTTGGAAAAAATAGTGTTTGACCAGATACAATGCTATTTCACAGTAAACAAATTGACAACAGACTTTCAGCACGCTTATAGGGAAGGACATTCAACAAGCACAGTACTTACACACATGACTGATGATTGGCTGAGAGAAATTGATGATAAAAATATTGTGTGAGCTGTTTTGTTAGACTTGAGTGCGGCTTTTGACATTATCGATCATAGTCTGCTGCTGGAAAAACTTATGTGTTAGGGCTTTACACCCCCTGCTATATTGTGGATAAAGAGTTACCTGTCTAACAGAACACAGAGTGTGTTCTTTAATGGAAGCCTCTCCAACATAATCCAGGTAGAATCAGGAATTCTCCAGGGCAGCTGTCTAGGCTCCTTACTTTTTTCAATCTTTACTAACGATATGCCACTGGCTTTGAGTAAAGCCAGAGTGTCTATGTATGCTCTATACATGTCAGCTACTACAGCAACTGAAATGACTGCAACACTTAACAAAGAGTTGCAGTTAGTTTCAAAGTTGGTGGCAAGGAATAAATTAGTCCTAAATATTATAAAAACTAAAAGCATTGTATTTGGAACAAATTGTAAACCCTAACCCTCAATTAAATATTGTAATAAATAATTTTGAAATTGAGCAAGTTGAGGTGACTAAACTGCTTGGAGTAACCCTGGATTGTAAACTGTAAGGGTCAAAACATATTGATGCAACAGAATGGGGAGAAGTCTGTCAATAATAAAGTGCTGCTCTACCTTCTTAACAGCACTATCAACAAGGCAGGTCCTACAGGCTCTAGTTTTGTCACACCTGGACTACTGTTCAGTCGTTTGGTCAGGTGCCACAAAAAAGGACGTAGGAAAATCGCAATTGGCTCAGAACAGGGCAGCACGGCTGGCCCTAGGATGTACACCGAGAGCTAATATTAATAATATGCATGTCAATCTCTCCTGGCTCAGAGTGGAGGAGAGGTTGACTTCATTACTACTTGTATTTGTGAGAGGTACTGACATGCTGAATGCACCGAGCTGTCTGTTTAAACGACTAGCACACAGCTCAGACACCCATGCATAACACACAAGACATGCCATCAGAGATCTCTTCACAGTCCCCAAGTCCAGAACAGACTATGGAAGGAACACAGTACTACATAGAGCCATGATTACATGGAACACTATTCCACATCAGGTAACTGATGCAAGCAGTAGAATCAGATTTAAACAACAGATAAAAATACACCTTATAGAACAGCAGGGACTGTGAAGCAACATAAACATAGGCACAGACACATGCATGCATACACATGATAACATGCACACTATACACACACGTACACATGGCTTTTGTGTTGTAGATATATGGTAGTGGAGTAGGGGCCTGAGGGCACACACTTAATTTGTTGTGAAATCTGTTATGAATGTATTGTAAAGTTTTAAAAATTGTATAACTGCCTTAATTCTGCCAGACCACAGGAAGAGTAGCTGCTGCCTTGGCTAATACAAATACAAATGCCAGTAGAGCTCTCCATGGGGGAATAGGGCTGCTACCAATTCGGCTCTAGGACACTGAACACACTGCCCCATGGGAAATGTACATGTCTAAGACAGACACTTATGACTTACAGAGACTGTCTTTGGAGCAGACATGTAAACATCCTGTGATGGAAATCCTCCCTCAGCAGAAAAAGTTGTTGTTGGTCAGAAGAAACCACAAACAGACTGGAACAATAAAATGCCATTTACTGAAATGCTGTGAGTTGGCGTGACTGTAGTCGAGATGTGCGGACTCTTGTACAGTTGTTGTTTTGATTAATGTGAGGCTGTTGTTGGTGTTTGTGTGTGCTGACTGTTATCAGTTACTAGCACAATACAGGTTAGAAGCTACAGATGTATGCTGGCTGTCGGCTGTTTGTGATCGGCTGTTTGTGGTTGGCTGTTTGTGGTTGGCTGTTTGTGGTTGGCTGTTTTCTGGTTTGTTGTTTGTGGTTGGCTGTTTGTGGTTAGCTGTTTGTGGTTGGATGTTTGTGGTTGGCTGTTTGTGGTTGGCGTGCCTTCACATGCTTGTTTATAGATATATGGAAGCTGGGTGCTCAACAGTGTGTCCTCTCTCCCAGTGGTGCTCAGCTCTTCTTGGTGACGGCTAGCTACTTCACATCAAGCCAAGAGGGACCAGCAACCTCCAGAACCAGGGGTCTCTGTGTAGGGTCCAGCTAGGGTACCCCAGAGATAGGGATACCCCAGGGGGGACTGTACTGCCCAATGGACTCCATACACTCTCAGCTAGTATCAGTCAGATCATAGAGACACGTTGACGACTTAGCAGTCCGCTCTGGCCACTCAGTGGCGTGCTGTACCAGGGCCTCTTAGGAGTGTGTAGCTGGGATAGCCCAGAGGGAGAGAGAGAGATTCTCCTAGGAGACCATAGAGAAATGCTTGACCACTCAGTGACATAGCTGACCACCCTGAGGGAATGAGGTCCCCGTTGAGACACCATTTAGATAGAGACCTTATGGTGCTTTATGCATCTGGGTACTGTTCTAAGTTGACACTCTTAAGGGATCTGAGTAGTGTCTTATACAGTACTGTATGTGTACAGTACATCATATACAGTACACACATAGGCACACACAGACAGACACCAATGCACTCCCCTGCAAGAGGGGAGGACACTCTTCCGTTCGCCTTCTAACGAATTGACCACTCGACCACATATCGTTTTCCATGTCAGGGAGGAAAGAGGAGGGAGGAGGACGGACTTTTGCCCAAATTAGAAAAGGACATGGTCCCCTGGAGGTTTTGCCTAGTTCCTGGTTTGTTCCCAGGACGTCACCAAGGACTATTTTAGGATTGTCTCGAAACATTTTGTCATGGTCCTGTGGAGTTACATTTTTTTGGACACACTTTGACATGCATGATTACATTGTTGATGTTTATTTATACAGTCATTATTATTCAACATGTCCTCACCTGAGATTTGAACTCTCATCCTCTTGGTTCACAGCATTCAGAGCTTCCTGCAACGCCATCAACTTTGGACTTCATTTTCCTAAAGTAAATCTCAGCTCTGTTAAAAATACACTAAAGAACAACTATTACATTTATCATAGTGATTCAGGAGTATCATTAAAAAATAAAAATATGCCCCGCCAACTTTATACAATTATTCATAAAATCTTAAAATTGCTGAAATAGTTAATCAGAGAATAGTCTGATTAACTGACAATTAAAATACAGTAAGCAGTTCAGATCGCAGTCTTTTGCTCAGTGCAGAGATGTATTATAGGTATTTCAGGTGTAAGAGACTTCTGACGATGCTACAGTCTTTGTGGTGCAGCAGAACAATTAGCATACCTAAAATTCAGAGTTTGTGAATTACATTTTGAATATTGTATTTATTTATTTCAATGTATTTAATAAATAATAAATAGGAAAATCCCATTAAGACCAAAGCCTCTTTTCTAATGGAGCCCTGCACACGATCATATAAATTCACAATATTTACAATTCCAATGCAATAAAAACAGACAATATATACAAGTAACTTACAAAACACAATCATGAAAAACAAACACATTTCTCATGTTTTAATGTTCCTAGAACATTCTTAGAACGTAGAACGTAGAATAATGTCTTGCCAAAACCCTTAAAGGGACCTAACGGGAACGTTGTCTAATGTCCTTCGTACGTCCCCTGCTTGCTGGGTCACATGTGCAGATGCAGACATGCCTTTTGCAATGTTGTAGACTCAATATTCCGAGTTTTAGGCTGTATGGGATACAGGACTAACTGATGATTCCAACTTATGTGGAGATCATTTGTTTTAATAAGGATTTCCGATGTTATCTGCAACGCAATTATAGATATCAAAAGTGGTATTTATTACATGTACAGTGTATTATCATCAAAGAACATTCAGAGATTAAAAATAACTTGCCACGCTTTGCAACACAATGCATCAGTCAAACCCTTTCCAACATCTCAAACACAAAAACAAACACACACACATTGTTTAAGCAGAATCCATCCTCTTATATCCTTGGCCTTTTGTTGAGTGGATTTCTATTTGTCATGCCACCAAACAAACAGGTTTTGCCTGGCATAATCTAGTCAGAACATCCTGCGGATCACTCCAGTCATGTTAGCGTGGCGCTAGCATTAATCAGCCAAGCCGTATTAATGAGAGCGCGGCTAGTGCTAATTACCGCCATAGATTCTGAAGCAGCCCATTAAATATACAAATGACAGAGTTAAAGAGCCCAGCCTCTCCTGATTAATCTTTAAATGGAGAAAAACTAATGATGTCTGTAAAGTTTTCCCTCCACTTTGCCTCCGTGCCGCAATCAATCAAATTAATTAAGGAAAATAATTTGCTATCATTTACATTTCTTCCGCGTCCCGATAGCAGAGTGTCTGTAGAGTCAGGAGAAATTATTCCTTTCGCCCTTTTTTTTGTTTCTTTTTTTCACACCGTTTTTGATTTAGTTGATTTCAGTTGATTTCAGTTGATTTCAGTTGATTTCAGTTGATTTCAGTGCGGCAAAAACCTCTGGATTTGACTGGTAACAAAACAGATTCCAACCTGAAAACAGATTTATTAATCTTCATACAAAAAGGATGGGCCTAGTTTTTTAGATGTATAAAAAAACGTCTCTAAATGGATGAATCCATTATGGAAACCTGCACTCAGAGTTATTCATCTCTCAAGCATTGATTTCATAGTGAAAAAGCTTCCTTGATTGGAGCCCAGATTTAGCATAAAGCACATTGACCTCTCAAAGACAAGTGGTACACATCCACTCGACTCCATATCCCTTGTAAAGGCAAGAATACATAAACTAAATGAACAAATTATGGAAACATGAACGTTATCACGAACATCACATTATTAATATTCTAAAATATATTCTAAAGTACGTGCATTATGTAGTTGGGGAGAGATGATGATGAGTGATTTGAGACAGAAAGACCATCAGTCTGCAGTAAAGCATTGATGATTTCCACCGTCTGATCAATCTGCCGTACAGACGGTGCATTTTTAATCCGGTTTATTTTTGATTTGTTTGGTGTTGCGTGCGCCTCCGCAGATATAATTAGATGTAGGGGATGAGGTTAATATTGATTGTGTGAAGGTATGGTTAAGGCGAAAACACATAATGATAGTAAATACATCCGGTTTATGCCAATGATTTGATCCATTACCCTCTATGTATCTCTGTCTAAAGTATTTTATCATAGCCAGTAAAAACACTTAAGCCTATATTCTATATATATATATATTTTATATATTTTAAGTCATTCCACATACCTTGACTGGATAAGCAGTTCTCAATACTATTTCAATGTCCCTCTGCTCTCCAGTCTATAGCAACATGGTAGTAATTATTTATGTGTCTGAAATACATACACATTCCTGAATACCATGAGAGCGTGGAGTCTACACCGTAGCTGTGTGGCGAAGCAACTCCAAACGGAGCTCATCTGGGAGTGTATGAAGTGAGTGTTCTGGTTTGTGCCTCTGCCTCCTTCGTTAGAGAGGGTGTGTGTGTGTGTGTGTGCACTTGTGTGCGCATACATTTGTGCGTGTGCGCGAGTGCTTGTGCGGTCTTGTGTGTGTTTGCACACGTGCGTGTGTGTGCTCGCTTCTGTGTGAGTGTGTGTGTGTGTGTGTAATGGCGTGGGTCCCAAGGACGATCCTCCTTCTCTGACTGCGGCCATTGATCAATTAGCTGCAGCAGGACTGAAGCCTGGGCCTGATTTATAAAGATTTATCCCAGCGTCATTATTTAAGGAGAAAAGGGGGAATAGCTGCTAGATGGCAATAGAGTTAAAGGGCAGATGGCCGTGCGTCTCCACACCAGGCAAGGGCAGCCGGGGTCTACCATTAGTTTACTTGACTTTAGTATCATATCATAAGTAGGCTGGTGATGTCCTACACTGCACAGGAAGTAGGGAGTAATTGGTGGTCTAGTCATACGAATACAGACAGATTTCTCAGGTACACTGTTTAAAGGAGGAGAGCAAGGCGGTGGGTGCGAGGTCCAACAGTGAGCACTGTGCTGGAGACAGACGTGCATAAACACACACACACACAGTCTGCTAGGGGCAAATCACCACAGAGATGCCAAAGTAAGAGGTGGCTAATGGCACCTTACTCAGGTTTCACCGTGAGTAAGAATTCGAGCATTTAAATAGAAGAGTAAAAAATCAATATAAAAAAGGGATTTGTAAACAATTTATTACAAATCCCTTCCTCTCGTATCTTCTCAAAATCACAACAAGGAAGAGAAAACCCGTTAATAATCCTCAATTAAGACTTTCCATTACTTCACCCTGTAGGGGCCAACCGAATGCTTAGGAAGCGATTCCATTTGATTAGCATTAGGGCCAATTAAAACATATATAATTTAAACAAATGGCCGACGGGATGTTTTGGTTGCGTTTGCAGATGAAGCAGAACATGTTTTGATTTGGAGCTCAGTTCTCCAATTATGTGAGTAAACAGTGGTGTAATTGTCCTCTGTCTCAGTGTGGATGTCATTTACTTAGCTGGGACTCTGTTACAGAGACACTGTTACAGTCTGAACACATAGAGAGAAACAACAAACAAATGATAAGCTACAGTGAGCTCCAAGCGTATTGAAACGATACTATGACTATGAGGTTAAATTGCAGACTGTCAGCGTTCATTTAAATTTTTCATCCATATCGAACCATTTAGAAATTACAGCACTTTTTGTAGATACGGTATCATTTTTGTACATATACAAATTCACTTATATGTGTATTGAAGTAGTAAACAGTTAAGTATTTGGTCCCATATTCCTAGCATGCAATGACTTGTGACTTTTGCTGTTTTGCTGTTTGTTCTGGTATTGTTTCAGAAATATTTAGGAAAAAATGGTAAATAATCTGTTGTATAATTTTGGAGTCACTTTTATTGTAAATAAGAATATAATATATTTCTAAACACTTGAATATGAATGAAAACGGCAGCTACCATGATTAAGGATAATCCTGAATGAACCCCCCCCCCTAACCTCTCACCATTACAATAACAGGGGAGGTTAGCATTTGGTTTAGAAACATATTCTATTCTTATTTACAATAAAGGTGACTTCAAAATAGGTCCACCCGATATGGATGAAAATACCCTCAAATTCAAGCTGATAGTCTGCACTTTAACCTCACAGTCATTGTATCATTTCACATCGAACGTGCAGAACTAAAAATGGTCGCTGTCCCAATACCTTTGGAGCTTCACTGCATATGTGTAAGTGTTTTATAATGTACATGATTAGTTTAGCGGTGGAGACACACCGATATTACTGTGTGTGTGTGTGTGTGTGTGTGTGTGTGTGTACAATAATATTACATCAATTTATGGGTGCTTACATTAGTCCTATTTCACACACGTACAAGTGTGTATTAATACACATGTGTGAATTGGAAATGTGTTTTTTGCATATCCCAACTCTACCTGAGACACCCTCATCGTATTGATGGTGAAACTGGAAAAATGTGGGTTAAGTGCCTTGCTCAAGGGCACATTGGCATATTTTTCACTTTGTTGGCTCGTGGATTCAAACTAGCAACCTTTTGGTCACTGGCCCAACACCCTACTTATAGGCTACCTGCCACACATACTTGCCACCCGTGTGTGTGTGCGTGTGTGTGTGTATGCGTGTGTGAGTGTGTATTGCCACGTACCTGTGAAATCACTGTTGACTGATAGCGTGTCTCTGGTAGTAACCGTTGCCAGGGAACCTGGTCCCCCGGTGGGGTCGCGGAGGTCAGAGAGAGAGAGGTCTGTTCTCTCCACCTGGTGAAGTTCCGGCTCAGAGGATAAAATGGAAGTTGGTCGTCCACTAAACAGACTCTTAGTTTTTCTCTCCCAGTTCACCTGGCCTCAACCTGAGAGGAGAGACCTGCTGGAGTTGGAGGGGAGGGGGACAGAGAGAGAGGGCAGAAAGAGGGAAGAGAGAGGAGAGATGATTATTAAATCATGTTTTTACGTCATGATGTGAGTTTCAATTGTAGATCTATGCAACTGGTTTGAGTGTTGTTGAGCTGTTTCAGCTGTCTTTTAGGACAAGACACGCTCAGCCATTATCCATTTCAATGGGCCTTATAAGTCTGATAATAAAACAGATGAAATTAATAAAGTGCTGGAGGGATATAAAATATATCTTTGTATTAGGAGTCATGGCTACACCATGAGTGTGCTGTGGTAATGGTCCCACGTATGGGTTAGATGAGTAAATTACCCAGGAGTGACACCCACACACATACGCGCACACACACACACGCACGCACGCACGCACGCCTAATAAAGTTAGTAAATGAGAGTTGGACATCTTGTCTTCCCAGTCCAGACACCATAAATTACAGGCAATCAATAACCATAGAGTCTATATAATGGAAAGTCTGATATAATGAAAAAATGATTCCCTCTTAATAGGATTTGTGTGAAGTCTCAGCGGAGCGTTTATCTTTTATTTTACCCGTTATTTCTTGATTCAGAACATACGCTTCAGAGATGTGGTAGTGATATGTAATGTGTGTTTGGTTTACTTTAGAATCTGTGAGTAGGACAGTGGCTCCAGAGTTTGGTTCAGTGGCTGGTTGCGTTAAAACTTCTGTGATGTCCCCCTTCACTTTACTTCTCACATTGACTGGGAAGCAGAATGAAAATGGTCTGATTTGGACATAGATATAGATATACAGACAACAAAATGTCCCTGGAATGAACTTCTGTAGTAGCCAGAAGTGTTTACCTGATTTCATCTCTGTGATGTGTGTGTGTGTGTGTGTGTCTGTCCAACATGAGAGCTCAGCACCTAATTGATGTGATGCTAATATGCTGTCATGCATTGTATTTAGTGGTCATTGAGTGTGTGTGTGTGTGTGTGTGTGTGAGTGACTACTCTGCGATGCTAATACACTGTCATGTATTTACTGCTAGGCTGCCACATCGGGGTTGATAAAAGCCACTTGGTCTCTCCTCCCCTCCCCTCCTTTCCTCCCCTCTCTTCTCCATCTCCACTCGATGACGCTCCGACAACAAGGTTAACAGTCCAACACTAAGGTTAATATTGCCTTCAACATGTTAATGAAGCAGCTAAATCACAGCAGAGCTCTCAGGGCAGACACACACACACACACACACAGTGTTTTGTGTTTTTACACATGCTAACATCCTTTATGGACCCTACGGGTCATCCCTGGTCTAAATGCACTGTAATACCGTGGTAATACCCCTCTCTGGAGTAGCACAATTATTGATTTACGCATAATTATCCCCAGGCTTCTTGAGGAGAGAAATATGCATGGCAGGGTTTATATCAATGTGCCGTGTGTGTGTGTGCGTTATTTTGTGTATGTGTGTGTAGGGGCTGGCTAAGCTTGTAGAGCAAGTCTTTATGGATGTAGGGTACATAAAACATAAAACATTACCATCAGTGACTGATTAGCTGTTCACTTTCCAACCTGATCAATACTATGAGGTAAGACTGGCTGGCGTTGTGCTGTAGACTTTACACACACACACACCCACACACACACACACACACACACACACACACACACACGCTCGCGCACACACACACGCATATTACACATGCACGCTCGCTCGCACACACACACACACACACACACACACACACACACACACACACACACACACACACACACACACACACATCTTTCTTCCTCCTTAATTAAAATACAGAATTATTTTCTACGATTTACAGCTAAGGAACATTTAATCTGGTGAAAGTCCTTTAATAAACATGGATAATGGATAAAAAAACAAATGATGATGGAGGCACATAAAGTTGGATAGTGGGAACAAAGAAGAGATGAAACGAGAGAGCGAGGGGGAGAGAACGAGGGATGCTCACTCCTCTCGTCCTCCATCTGCCTGCCTATCCCAGAGTGCTTTGGGAGATGCCCAAATCATTTCCTTTAACATAACCATTTAGGCTGCTATTTCAGGCTATTTACTGTTTACTGTTTACACATAAACACATATACATGCACACACAAACCCCCCACCTCCAGCCCCATTCACTCCCTCTCTAAGACCAACTGCGTTCATTTCCTGTGCGCATGTGTATTTAGAGAATCTAATATAATTTGAGTGAGATAAAAGCGTCTAAGCAGATGCCGTTTCCTCCCTCTGAGCAGATGGTTATTCTGTCTAATGGTGCGTCGGGGTAATAGTGATGTGGATTGTGTATCTAAACAGTCGTAAAAGCCTGGGTAAAGAATAGCTAAATGCTATCATCAACATTAAGGTCTGGAACAAGACAATCACAACATGGAAAATGGCACACACAGTCTTGGATGCTTCTAACCAACAGGTTGGGTTCGTTTGTCTGTGTGTTATAGTTTGTGTGTGTGCGTGTGTGTATGTGTGTGTTCGTGCATGTGTGTGTGCTTGCTGAAAGCCACTATCAACTATTCAAGCCAAGTTTAGATCAGGCGATTAGTGCTGAACTATTTAACTACAATTAAGGCTGTTGAACAATAAACATAAATATGTTAATTCCTAAACTGACTGAGTAACATGGGGTGACTATACAGTTTAAAACACATGCAATAATGGTAGCAAAAAATGCCACAGAATCTAGATTTCTAGATTCAAGAAATTATTCAAAAGAAGTCGAGGTTTACATTTTTCAAGACCACACAGAATTCAAAACGTTGGAATATACTGTCCAAACGCCAACAACTTTGTATTTATTAATAGATTAAAACATGCCGTATCTCAGCACGTGAGAGAAACACATCCTGTATTTACACATTTCAGATGTTAAAGAGGTAAACAAAACAAAACAAAACAAACAAACAAACCGAAGACAAACATGAAATGGTGAACATGTGTGAGCATATGGATGAACGTGTGCGCGGGTCGTGTGTCAGCCCAGCCATATTGGGCTGACCATATGTTAGCGCTGTGCGAAGGCACCGCAGAGTGATTCACACCCATCAAACACTGCACTGTGTGTGTGCCCACAGAGCTGATCAATTAGATCTTGTCCCAGTCCCAGTGATTTGTGTCTCAGTTATTAAAGGCAGCTAATTCATCCTACTTCCATATTGGTTATAAATCTACAGGAGAGGCCAGCGCGTGTGTGTGTGTCAGAGTCTGTGTTTGTGACAGAGTGTGTGTGACAGAGAGTGTGTGTGCTTGTGACAGAGCGTGTGTGTGTGTGTGTGTGTGTGTGTTTGTGTGTGTGATTCACGGCCTGCAGGGAGTGTGCGCTATGCCACATTTTTCTCCTTGTAATTAACAGTAAATAGTTTTTACTGCTGTGCACAATGAATCCCCCCCCCCCCCCCCGGTTATACCGTTGTCGCTACTGAAGAACTGACTGACTGACTGACTGACTGACTGAGTGTGTGTGTGTGTGTGTGTCTGACGGAAGAGGGATTGGTTGCAGTTGTTCAGAGAAAGGAATATGAAAATCTCTCCCACTCTCTTCTTCCTTCCTCACTCCCTAACTCTCCTTCCTTACTCCCTAACTCCCCATCCTCACTCCCTAACTCTACTTACTCGCTCCCTAACTCTTCTTCCTCGCTCCCTAACTCTCATTCCTCGCTCCCTAACTCTCCTTACTTGCTATAACTCTCCTTACTTGCTATAACTCTCCTTCCTCACTCCCTAACTCTCCTTCCTCGCTCCCTAACTCTCCTTCCTCACTCCCTAACTCTCCTTCCGCACTACCTAACTCTCCTTACTCGCTCCCTAACTCTCCTTACTCGCTCCCTAACTCTCCTTCCTCGCTCCCTAACTCTCCTTCCTCATTCCCTAACTCTCCCTCCTCACTCCCTAACTCTCCTTCCTCGCTCCCTAACCCTCCTTCCTCATTCCCTAACTCTCCCTCCTCACTCCCTAACTCTCCCTCCTCACTCCCTAACTCTCCTTCCTCACTCCCTAACTCTCCTTTGTCGTGTCTCTGGCTTTGATTAAATGTGAGACATGCTACTTAAAAAAATAGATTATTCAACATTTAATTGATGACGTGATTGAATTAAATCCTGCAACAGTTAACTCAGTAATAACCTGGGACATCACGGAAGCATTAATTTATATAGAGCGTTATCTCCCGAATCCGCTCCCATAAAGATCTGAAGATCTTATATCAAATAGCAGTCAATTATTTAATCGTTACCTCATTATCAGTCAGTCTCATTCTGAACATCGTAAGATCTAAATCTGCACGAATCTTAGCTACCATGTTTAAATCAGCATCCACAAATTGTCTAAATGATTTATTTACTAGCTAAAGAATCACACAGAATTACATATACACATAATAGATTACACATCGATTACTCAGTCACATCAGGAAAGTCCCTAGTGGGCTCTTCCGATATGACGGCTAGTTACACAAAGGAAGGGGAGGGGTTGGATGAAATGAGCGGGAGAAAAAGAGAGAAGAAGTCTCTGTCAGACATGGGAAGTTATCCTCAAACATAAACACAAAATCTTACACTTTAACAATCGCCCATTCGGAAAGAGTTAATGTAATTATATATTTACAATTGCTTGGCTTCGACAGATTGAAGAAGATTCTTGTCCTTAGGAGAGTCTTTCTGGTTGCAGTGTCTGTAGAGCGGATACTTTGGAGTACCCTCAGTTCTTTGAGATTGTTTGTGTTCAACGTTCATACCATTTTGCCATAATCAGCCCATACTGTATTCTGGCTGGTCTTTGTCAAAATTCACCATTCCACGTGTCAGTTGTTACCTCCACGTTGAAATTCATGTAGCCTTCGTTAGATATAGTTGTAGTTCAATTTAGCCATTTTTAAATGCATGGACCACAGTCCTAGCGTCATCGGGAACTGACGTTAACTTTCATCAATGGGCTTTTGTACCAGGGAGAAAAGGGGGTGTTTCATAGTTCTCAACCAGTGTCTGCTCACCTGGGTGTGGCTACTGACTGAAGTGAGTTTACTCATGAAATCACTTTTCTCATTCATAAAGGTTAGAAATTACATTTAATCTTTTCACAAATAGTTTTATATTCAAACATATAAATTGCATAACAATTCCATGTAAATCTGATTACTAGAATGTGTAGACTTCCCAATATATGGTCTTTGGTCAGATCTAATGTACTAGACAACAACTGATTTGACATAATATTCATTAAATACCAACAGACACTTTAACCTGGTTGGGTTCTAAAAATATTGTTAATTGATGTTACTATACCTTCTCTGTGGTAACAAAAGGCTTTCCCAGATTCCATTCTGTAGAACGGTTTGAGAGAGAGAGAGAGAGAGAGAGATAGAGAGAGAAAGGCATTTATTGGGGAGTCATAAACCGGTGGGGGTGGGGAGTGAGAGAGACCCCACCCCTCCAACCAACAGGGCAAGTCGTGACAGTCCCCCTCTGGTGGGTTCAATCTTGCGATTATCCTGCAAGTTGCAAACCAACATAAAAAAACGACTGTGGGTTGTCCTTGTTGTGGACCACCGTTGTGGTCCACCTCTGGTGTTTGACCCGGGTAGGATTTCTGCAAATGAAACAGACCGCCACAAGAATGGCCAGGGGATGTCCAGTTGGGGATTGCCGTTCCGGACCTATTGTCTGGTAGTTCAGATTGGAGGATCTGGGCAGTGACTTAGGCAGATGTTAACGCACACACACTCACAAAATATATAATGATATTTCCCCCCAAATTAGTGGTTGTTGTGGCACTAAATGTTGGTTGTATGGGGAAGTTTTTTATGGCTCTATCACTTCCTAAGTGTAAAAAAAAAATTAAACAAATTGAATGAAAGCATTAACAAAACCAAAATACAAACTATAGTTATCACACTTCAATCATCTACATTGGACTGTATTCTATATACGTATGTCCAAGGTCTTTTTTTAATTTATTGAATATTTAAAACATACAATATACTTGCAGTGAAAATAAAATAAATAATTCCATGAATGAGAGTGTGTGTTTATGCATGTGTACAAACACCTGCACGGCATCAGCCTCAGACAGACCGGCATTAGCTATAAAAACACTGCCCCTCTGCATCATTCAAACTGACTATTTTGACTTTATTTTTTTAAAATACTTTTATCTTTTAAATACTTTTATATTTTACCTTCATTCTATCCCCCACCCAGCAACTCCACTCCCAGTTGTCTGCAATTCCACATCCCAACCCTCCGCTTCCCTCAGCCCCTCCCACCTACAGTTGAAGTCGGAAGTTTACATACACTTAGGTTGAAGTCATTAAAACAAATTTTGCAACCACTCCACAGATTTCATGTTAACAAACTATAGTTTTGGGAAGTCGGTTAGGACATCTACTTTGTGCATGACACAAGTAATTATTCCAACAATTGTTTACAGACAGATTATTTCACTAATAATTCACTATATCACAATTCCAGTAGGTCAGAAGTTTACATATACTAAGTTGACTGTGCATTTAAACAGCTTGGAAAATTCCAGAAAATTATGTCATGGCTTTAGAAGCTTCTGATATTCTAGTTGACATCATTTGAGTCAATTGGAGGTGTACCTGTTCATCCTTGGGAGCAATTTCCAAATGCCTGAAGGTACCAAGTTCATGTACAAACAATATTATCCAAGTATAAACACCATGGGACCACGCAGCCATCATACCTGTCACGATTGGAATAAGACAGGACCCGAGGCGCAGAGCTGTGGTGCAAAGACACTCCTTTTATTAGGCAAAACCCCCAAAACAACAAAAGGAGAGAACGTGACCATGAACAGGTGTGCACAAAAGGAACACACACAAAAACCCACAACACAGCTAGGAAATCAATTAACTTAAATGGGCTCCCCAATTAGAGACAATGCGGCGCAGCTGCCTCTAATTGGGGACCAAACCCAAACTAAACATAAGAGTTATCAAGAGAGGTCTCTGGACACTAAACCTGAAAACCATAAAGGTTTCCAGAGACCTCTCTGGCGCGGACTCCCGGCCGCAAGACCAGGTACACCCGCGGGGGGGGGGGGGAAACTGGCGTTGGTGGGGGTTCCGGACCTGGTGCCGGTCCCGGACTGGGCACCGGTCGGGCGGACTGCTTCGGCAATGGAGTAGGACTGACGACCGGTCCCGGACTGGGGCTACCTGGCTAGGAACCGGCACTGGCGCTAACGGGCTAGTTTGTGCAGAAATATAGATATGAACCTGTTCTCAGACCACTGGTATTTGACTTGTTCAAACTTCAAGTTGACGGGGTGACCATCAATGTTGACAGTGAACAGCACATAATCAAAGGGGTGCTTGTATCTATTCTATCAGACAATCTTTCTGTTCACTCTCTGGCTGGATTCTCCACATGTTTTAGCAATGGAAGAATTTGCAGGCATTATCTATGCCACCATGAGGACATAGCAACCCACACAGACAAATATTCCTGTGTATTGTGTACACCTGCTGTTCACAAGCGTCATTTGGACCACCCTGACAGAAAAGCTTTGTATGGTGTGACGGGACCCTGCCCTTTTGATGTAATACCTCACCTTGTAGTTTCGGAAAAGTTTCCACCAGATGTCAGGCATGACGTTCTGGAAGGCACCATTCAATACATAATTAAGTTGGTTTTGCAACAGTTTCATGATGAGAAAACTGTAACCCTCCACCAGTTCAATACTCAATTGGAAGCATTTTGCTTTGGCCAGAATGACAAGAAGCATAAGCCTGTGCCTCTAAAACAATCCATTCTCCATGATGCAGCTCTTCCAGGGAAAGCAGTAGAAATGTGTCTCTTCCACCTTCTTCCCCTTCTGATTGGCAGCTTTGTTCCCGAAGACAACCCTCACTGGCATCTGTACCTGCTTCTACGGAACATTTGTGATATTATCTTAGCCCCACAAATCAAGTTCAGTTGGCTTTGTTACCTGTCCTCACTGATCTCTGAATTTCTGGCAGAGCTACATATCCTTTCCCTGGCAAATTTGCCCCCAAAACTCACTATCTTGTACACTATCCACGACTTATTAGTGAATTTGGGCCTCTCAGAGTACATTGGTGCGTGTGGTTTGAGGCCAAATATTTGTATTTCAAGCGGCTATCATCTGTTGTATGCAACTTCCAGAATGTTTCTCTTACATTAGAAAAAATATATCAGATGCGCCAGTGTTGGGATATTCAGAATTGCACGACCACTGATGCGGCACCTGGTGCATGTACTGAAGTGCCTTTTTCCAGACTGCTAGAACTGAAAGTGATCACCTCTCAGGACATCCCAGATGAAACAGTCTAGAAGACTAACAGAATTGATTCTTGATGTAGTCCATGGAGAGGAGGTCCCAATTTTTGTTAAGTACCAGGGCCAGTGGCTGATTTGTGGACGTGTGTATACCTTCAAGCCAGGGGATGAAGCAGATTTCCATCCATTAGATGTATATGAGACGATAACGATAACCTGTTCATCACTCTATATCACAAGCCAATAGGACATGGTGTCAGAGAATACTGATACAGTGTGAGCTATAGCCTACATATCAATATATGAGAACAGCCATTAGTTCTTTCCAAATATTAACTTAATTTATTTTGTTTTGAAGAGAATTACATCGAAATTCTTACTGAGAGGATGGCAGAGAGATTAATCCTATCATCATCGTGGTCATCGTCAACAACAACAAATGAGAATAGGTAAAGTATATGCTGTGATGATACTGCATTGTTTCAGTCTAGTCCAAGTCTGTTCAGTACTATTTCACAAAGCTCAGTCTAACACATTCTTGCATTTTCACAAAATACAAAGGCCTCATGATGAGCAAACAGCCGGGCCTGTAGGTGGGTTTGCATTACAGGATGCACTTGGGGCAAAGGACACAGAGCTTTTGGCCCCTCGGAGAACCAATATAAAATCGGTTCTGATCCAAGCACTCTATGACACCCTCAGCAGCTTTGCTGCAGCAGGGCCTGGTCAGCTCACCATCATAGAATCTACAATGAATTCTTTATTGTATCAGAGGGTGCTTGAGGAATATGTGAGACCATCTGTCCGGAAATTGAAGCTGAAGCAGATGTGGACCATGCAACATGACAATGACCCAAAACATTCCAGTAAATCCACCAAGGAATGGCTCAAAAGAAAGAAATGGAGAGTTCTGGAATGGCCAAGTCAAAGCCCGGATCTTAATCCTATTGAGATGCTGTGGGGTGATTTGAAACGGGCTGTGCATGCAAGAAACCCATCAAACATCACTCAGCTGAAAAAAGTCTGCATGGAGGAGTGGGAAAAACTTTCTCCCAGTCGATGTCGGAGACTGGTAGACAGTTATAGGAAACGTCTAATAGAGGTTATTTCAGCCAAAGGGCAATACCAGCTATTAGGGCATTAGGGTGTCCTAACTTTTTAATCAGCAGGAAATGGCATCTTTGTTCATTTTGTTGTTAAATAAATGATAACACAGTTACATTTTCATTGTTTTTGGTTCAATCACCTTTATCTATAGCTATTGTTTGAAGGAAGATCGAAGATTGATATGTCCATATTTCTTCCAAAATCACTAAATGTTTCATGGGGTGTCCTAATTTTTTCACATGACTGTATATAGCTACTGTACATACTGTATCTCAATACAAAATAAATAGGAAATACATGCACCTAATGTTCACATTTACAGAAACATTTGTCAGACTATCTTTACTGTATAGCTGTATTTTACAAAATGGCTTGATGGTGACATATCTTGACAATAATGAGGACAGAAATCATCAGATTTTGGACTGGACTATCCCTTTCAGTAAACAATCCTTCTCTTGGTTGTAGGATACGCGAGTCTCTGAAAAACAAGTTAAAAAAGGAAAGGCGAACCCTCATTGGTGACTCAATAGTGCAACAAATGTGTGCAAGATTTTCTTTGGCAGGATCTGGAAAGAAGCTCAATTCACTGGGTCAGCCAAGCAAGCTTCTCCGCATAAAAAGGCCAACTGTATGTATGAGTAATATGGTGGCACAATCTAGAATATTTCATACATTTTCATTCATATATTATAGAAAATTGTTTTAATCCATTGTTTTCGTTGTCATTTCAGCCTTTGGAAACAATGTATAATTTCGTAAACTATCATGTTCACCTCATCTTTGTGGTTACTCTTAATATATTGCTTGTGTCATTTGGTTGAATACATTATAGGCTCAGGAGGATGGAGACTGTGGAGAGGATGAATGGAGCATTCAAGCTCATATCCGTGGTATGTCGATAGAGATGCTTAAGGTACACCCAGATGTGAAATCCTTAAAAGAGGGAATGAGCCAAACCTGTGCATACCGAAAAACCTTCATGGCAAATGCCAAGACTGAGGAAATCATAAAAGTTTCCAGCACTGAAGCGTCCTAAAATAGTTGGTATCTTCAATTTGGAGCAAATATAATTTTTTTGAAGGAACAATTCCTTGTAGATGCTGATTGCAAAATAGTCACAGAGCTGAATCAAATGGCAACAAAGATTGTTCAAAGAGCGTCACTATGTGCCCTAAATGAGCATTGCCAGAGGGCAACCAATGACTGCCTGGATGATCCAGTAAAACAAGGTATCTGTATGTTTATCACAAAGCCCCAATCTGTATTTCTGAAAACATCAGTCAAAAAATATTACAAAATATATGTATTTCCTCAGGACTCATTCGGGATGCAGCAATTTTACTGCTGCCTTCAGCTCAAAGTGTGTTGTCTAGGAATAGGTGTTATTCACAGTATGCTAACATTGATGTCATTGCTGTTATCGTTTTTCTGTACTTACAGCAAGTTTTACTTTTTTATTTATTTATTTTTATTTCACCTTTATTTAACCAGGTAGGTCAGTTGAGAAGAAGTTCTCATTTGCAACTGCGGCCTGGCCAAGACAAAGCAAAGCAGTGCGACAAAAACAACACAGAGTTACACAGTAAACAAACATAGTCAAAAACACAATAGAAAATCTATATACAGAGTGCAAAATGTAGTGCAAAATGCAGTAAGGTTAGGAGGTAGGACAATAAATAGACCATAGTGGTGGAATAAATGACAGATTATCATCATTAACACAGGAATGAAGGGTGTGCAAATTATGATGTGCAAATAGATATACTGGAGTGCAAGATTTGTGAAAATAACAAAAATAAATATGGGGATGAGGTAGTAGTGTGGGCTATTTACAGAAGGGCTATATACAGGTGCAGTGATCGATAAGCAGCTTTGACAACTGATGCTTAAAGTTATTGAGGGAGATAGGAACCTCTAGCTTCAATGATTTTTGCAATTCGTTCCAGTCATTGGCAGCAGCAAACTGGAAGGAATGGCGGCCAAAGGAGGTGTTGGCTTTGGGGGTGACCAGTGAGATATACCTGCTGGAGCGCATGCTACGGGTGGGTGTTGCTATAGTGACCAGTGAGCTGAGATAGGGCGGGGATTTACCTAATAAAGACTTATAGATGACCTGGAGCCAGTGGGTTTGGCGACGAATATATAATGAAGGCCAGCCAACGAGAGCATACAGGTCGCAGTGGTGGGTAGTGTATGGGGCTTTGGTGACAAAACGGATGGCACTGTGATAGACTACATCCAATTTGCTAAGTAGAGTGTTGGAGGCTAGTTTGTAAATGACATCGCCGAAATCAAGGATTGGTAGGATAGTCAGTTTTACAAGGGCATGTTTGGCAGCATGAGTGAAGGAGGCTTTGTTGCAAAATAGGAAGCCAATTCTGGATTTAATTTTGGATTGGAGATGGTTGATGTGAGTCTGGAAGTTGAGTTTACAGTCTAACCAGATGCCTAGGTATTTGTAGGTGTCCACGTATTCTAATTCGGACCCGTCGAGAGTAGTGATGATAGTCCGGTGGGCGGGTGCTGGCAGCGTTCGATAGAAAATCATGCACTTAGTTTTACTAGCGTTTAAGAGCAGTTGGAGGCCACGGAAGGAGTGTTGTATGGCATTGAAGCTTGTTTGAAGGTTAGTAAACACAGTGTCCAAAGAGGGGCCAGATGTATACAGAATGGTGTCATCTGCGTAGAGATGGATCAGAGAGTCACCAGCAGCGAGAGCGACATCGTTGATGTATATAGAGAAAAGGGTTACTGATATGTATCTGTTGCATAGGAGCCAAATGTGCCTACTCCAGCAATCATGCTCCATAACACAGAGGAGGGAAAGCCTTTGCAGGCACATAGGATAACCCTATACCTGGATGGTATACAAGTTTTGACTGAGAACAACAGCATGGACATATCATATGCCATGAGAGCATTAATGTCACTCTATTTTATTTTTGGAGTCCAGTACCCAAAATATAAAACTCAAATTTCATTGAAATATTTGTTTTGGGTATCAAGGACCACAGTGCTGTACCATTTTCAGGGAAGAGACGGTACAACTGTGTGGGTGGTAATTAGTAGACTAGACTGTTGCAGCATGGGATGCTTTTTTTATTTAGATTTTGTGAGTTTAGTTCAAATGGAATGGTCAAATTCCTGCTGGTGCCCAGTACTGTGTTTTGCTAAATATTGATAAATTACTCTTTATTCAATACATATTTTTGATCATTCACATTTGTACGTTGGCATACAGACTTACCTAGTTTTTCATTATTAAAGTTACAGTAAGCAAAGTTTTTTTGTATGTTATAAAACAGGAATCTATTTTTACTGAAAAGTATTTGAACATTTATTTAAATAAATTAATGTGAAAACTTAGTGGGGTTCCCTCATTAACACCTGATTGTGTGCCAGTGGAGGCTGTTAGTATAGGAGTTGGAGGACAGGCTTATTTAATCTGTTCAACTGTCACCATTATGTGCCCATACTCCTACTGCTCTCATTGGACCCTTCATCACTTTGTTGTTTGTAAATGGCTTGCTGCTTCATCTGGTGTAGTAACTGGACCTTGCCATGATGCTACTAACTGTCTTTTTTCTCTTCCCTCTCTGCTATGTCACCATTGCTGGAGATTACATGAATTAATCTGCTGAGGGCAGCCTGATGTGCCTGGTTTGTGTCCTGTCATGTTGCTGATTCCACCGGTCCTATGCTCACCTTTGACCTGTTCCCCCTGCGACCTACACAGCCTCGCGTGTTCTGTTGGCTTATCCTCAGAGAGTCTCCCCTCCTTATCCATCATTGTTCCAAGATTAGTAAATAAAAAAAATTCTCATTAAGAATTGTTTTGAATGTTTTCTCAATGTCAAGTAAACATTGGTAATTGTAACATAGATTGTTAAAATGATGGATGACCACAATATACTGTATAATATATGGTATTAAATCATTTTGCCTCATCTGTAGAATACAATATGGTTCTTTGTAGAACCTTCAGAAGACAAAAAGGTTATTTTTAGAGCCCCTGGGTGGGTTCTAGATGAAACCCTTGGAATATAAAAGGGTTCTCAGTGGAACCCCTTGGGTGGGTTCTTGTAAGCACCCTTTGAATGTGAAAAGTCTGGATAGAACCCCCAGAGAGTGTTCTGGGTGAAATCATCACAACATAGAAGGGTTCTCTGTAGAACCTCTCATAGGGGTTCTAGGTGGAACCTTTCCCAGATGGTTCTAGTTATAACCCTTCATGTTGGGTTCTTGGTAGAACCCTCTGAAAGGTTTTACTAGGAACCAAAAAGGGTTCTCCTATGGGGACAAGCCGAAGAACCCAAAATGGTTTTAGTTAGCACCTATATTTCTAACAGTGTAGAGTCAAAGACCTCAGGGTAAATGTTCAATTTTACCCAGGCTGGTGTTTTGCTCGGACCCTTAAGTGATCCTAGCATAAATCCTAATTGGATGTTCCGTTGTACTTGTGCGTTTATGCTTACACAAGCGCACATGCCAAGCGAAGAATCAAGTATCCTGGCAGACTACAGCTTGTTCAGAATGAATCTGAGTCTAATTTTCAGGTCAATGCCTGGAGGTCAGTCAGAATTGGTGTCGAGGGAGTCTGTAGTCTCTTCCACCATTGTAGTGGCGGTAGGTATGAAGAAGTCTATTTTATAGCTATGTTTTCCACGGAGGAGTTAACCTCACGACGAAAGTACTCTATAAGCACTGAACCAGTCGTACACGGTGTGATCATGGTTCATGACTTCTAATAACTTTCCTCCTGAATGGAGGGTTCTATTTATTAGTGGCCTGTGTGTTAACCATTGAAAGAGTGCTCTAGAGATTCCCCTTCACGTGCTGCAATCTGAGTGACTCCTAACTACTGTGTCGCTGTTGTCAAGGGCAATTTGAGTTCTTAGGTCTCTAACCTTCTTACTGTAGCTGGACTAGCTGTTGCTGGCATTGGTACTGGTACTCAAAGGGACCAGGTATCCTACCGGAATAAATGATTAGAACACTTTACTAGCTGCATTGTAGTTGAAACTACACATGGCAAGGAATGATTATTGTTGCCATTTGTTTTGGAGGTGGAAAGTCCACCGGACTTTCTTGAACGACCAGTGTGGTACACCTCAGTGATATTTCAGATGTGTTCTAAGTTATCCCCGTCGAGGGGCCTGTCCGCTCCTCTCTGGAGAAGTTTACAACTAGTTTTGTTTCCTACTCTGGCGGTCTCGTACAGAGTTGCACGTAGTCTCGACCCACCCACCGGCCTCGAAGAGGCTCATGGGTCTGGGCTGGTATTCCCCCACTCTGTGTCTCGGGACCCCTCCACCAGTGGTTGGTGTTGGTTACAGAGGCACAAAATAAAAGATTGGACCCTGTGTAAGAGTTGTCAGCAGCAGCATAGGTTGTAGCTTGGCTGTAACCATTCAAACAAATCTCCTGGTGTGTGTCTTGAGTGAGAGCGGAGGTAATTTGATTGTTAACGTCCTTGCTAAGGGTGTTAATTCTTGAGGACCTGTCGTCTGGCAGTTCCACGTCTAGTCATAGTGACTTGTCTGGTTTAAATAACTTTTCCCGCTTCTTTACTTCTCTTAGCAGAGCTTTTAGAGAGTATTCACTTATGTTTCGGTCGTCATTGAACCCTTTGTCACCCTTGTGTTCTGACACTTCGGGTGGGTGAGGGGCAGGAACGTAGTGGTCTGGTCGATTGTAGCGGTGGTCGTTTTGTTGGCGACGTACTTTACAGTTATTTCGACCGCGGTGGGTATTGCTATTGTGGTTTCGTTGTAGAAACTGCTCTTGTGCGTCATCTCTTGATGCTTCAATACCCGATAATGCACCCTCTAACTGGAGTGAGGGCTCATGTTCAAACTTCAGAACCAGGATGTCAGGGCTCTCAGAGCTGTGCACTTTTGATGCCTCACAAGCTGGGGTCGCAAGCTATCTGAGTCCTGAGATTGGCAAACCAACGTGGGCTATAGTGCCCAAGTAGGTAAGTAATGAAGTTGGGATACATTTGTTTGAATGGTAACAGCTCTTCCATTCCTGTTTCTGTGAGTGGGCCAAAGTAAGCTGAATGAAAGCTATGATAGTAAGCTTGTGGGTGTTCATTCTGAGCTTGTTTGACAGTGTTAGCCAGCGAGCTGTCGTGTTTGCGAGTCGCAGAACCACTGAATTATATTTTGAAAGCTGTAGCAAGTTTAGAATAGTTGGGTTGCACGTGTTGCTGTTGGATGCGAATTAACCATATCACGTGACTATTCCATGTTCGCTTTACCAGGTAAAGCCTGTCAGCACCCGTAGCGTTCGGGTAGCCATCCAAGGCATCCTCTATGTCTGCTAGGAACGTCTCAGTGTCATTTGGCTTACCTGGAACGGGGTCAAAGGTGCAGAAGTTTTTGACAAGTTTGTCAAGGCATTCCGTGCTGAGTGCGCGAGGAGCGTCTACTTCATCCTGTGGAGAATGATGGGCCGAAACGCCAAGAGGAGAATTATGGGCCGAAAGATCAAGAGGAGAAGCCAAGCATTGGCTTTTATGGCTAGGAGGTGCCATATTACCCTGGGCCGAATGGCCAAGAGGGAAAAACTGAGGGACAAATGAGAGAGACAAAGTCTGAAACCTTCTTTGGTCTTCACTCCTCTGAGTACTGAGCTCCGGTTGCAGGCTGTGGCGCATGGCTGTTCTGGAGTTCCTCCAGTTGCTACCTAAGGGTGGTATTCTGCTGCATAGCAGAGTCCACTTGGGCGCTTAGAGTGCTTATTTCAGACACGTGAGTGTCGTACTTGCTCCGTTCGGCCTCATACTTATCTGACATGGTTTTCAGACAGAGGTCACGAGTACGGAGCGAGAGGTTCAGTGATGAGATTTCCTCCGCTTGCTTAGAAATCAATATTTCCATCTTCATCACCTGAGTTCTCTCATCATTCAATAAGTCAGCAACTTCAATGAGTTCTGCTGATTTGTCATCATTGTGTTCATTGACTGATCGTCTTTGGTCTGCATCAGTCAGACTAGAACATGATACTTTGAGTAACGTTCAACAAAACTGCATGCATGTTATCACGTTGCGTGCTCCTGTTTGTAGATAACTCGTTAGATTTATCTAGTTTGGTGTGGACTTGGTCGTATTTAGTGTTGGCTAAATCAAGTTGTTCCTGTAGAAGACGATTTCGTTGAAGAGTTCGCGCTCGTTCATCGTCATAGGTTTTTGCAATTACTTTAAACTGTTTTCAAATGCAGTTCATCGGTTAACAGAATGTTGTCCTCATCTGCTTTTGTCATTAGTTTCCTAGTTCTCTCCAGCTGTTCCTTCAGATCAACCATTTCCTGCTTGTGCTTCAGCTGTGCACTGTGGTATTGGACTGATGCCAATGTCTGAATGATACATCAGGGCTAGACTGGAGAGAGCCTTCACAAGGCCTGCGCCCGAAGGTTGATTTTGGAGAGCGTTTGTCGCGATTTCTACTATTTTTCCACTAATGGCATAGTTAGGGTTGGTATCGCTGCTTAAAAAAGTTAGAGGAAAAATGTTTCCTATTTTTCTTTTAGTTTTGGGCTAAAAGTCTTTGGAACCTGCAAAAACTATTTTAATCTATTTCTAGACATTAATGAACCATCATTACAGCATCAGTAATGTGGGAGTTGGAGGTGAATGATAATGATTAATCATACCCGGATAGGCTATCTGGAGATTAAACTTAATTAACCTAAGAATTTTGTTAATATAGAAAGGTTTTAAAATGTCTCTTTCAATTTGAAGAACCTGAAAAAGTATATTCAACAATTTAAGTTATTAAATTGAATGAGACAATGATATACGATCAATTGAGATTGCCGGATATCATAAAGGTAAGAACACGTTTTGTTGTTATATATATTTTTTTATATTACTAGCGTTTTTTCACCACTAGAGGTCAATGATCGCACAAAGCTGAATTCGAATGGAACTACAATACCGGAACTCTTCCGTCGCCCAAGAGGGGAGTTTTAGCAGTGACACCGGAAAAAAATAAATGGCTGCTTTTCCTTTGTTAGCTGTAGCGTCTCGTGTTCCAAGCTAATCCTATTTGCACAGAAGTCTCACTTACAAGCACAAACATAGTATTCCTTTCAGCAAGGGAACGGTTTTACTTAGAAACGTATTATGTTCAAACCCTTTTCGGTGATATTTTCACAATGTTTTACCGGAACTCGCGGTAAACAAGAAATACACCATGGTCTGCTCACAATTCTGAGAACGCAAGAGACCGAGAGATAATTATCGCTGGTCAAGCTTAATATCTACTCAAATTTCAATCAGCTGGATGCTGTGTCCTCACTCGAGAAATTAATAATGAGCCTACCCGCTTCTGAAATGCGGGAGGTGGAAATAGTACTACGTTGGCATTAATGTTATATTCCTCAATTACAATACTTAGCTTGGTCCTGCCCTAGCTCTTAGAAATGTCATATAGCTAATACAACGCACTGACTACGTCAGAGAAACAACACCGGGGCACTCCAGATCTCTCGTTCAAATGGGAACACGCACCACAATTCCTATGGTATAAAACTACTCTTCATATAGGCTGAATTCAACATGAAAGCCTCATTCTGTTCCTCGCACGGGGGCTCCAATTATGTCGTGTCTCTGGCTTTGATTAAATGTGAGACATGCTATTTTATAAAATATATTAGTCAATGTTTAATTGAGGACGTGATTGAATTAAATCCTGCAACAATTAACTAATTAATAACCTGGGGCACGACGGAAGCATTAATTTATATAGAGCGGTTATCTCCCGAATCCGCTCTCATAAAGATCTGAAGATCTTATATCAAATAGCAGTCAATTATTTAATCGTTACCTCATCAGTCTCATTCTGAACATCGAAAGATCTAAATCTGCACGAATACTAGCTCCCATGTGTAAATCAGCATCCACAAATTGTCTAAATGATTTATTTACTAGCTAAAGAATCACACAGAATTACATATACACATAATAGATTACACATTGATTACTCAGTCACATCAGGAAAGTCCCTAGTGGGCTCTTCCGATATGACGGCTAGTTACACAAAGGAAGGGGAGGGGTTGGATGAAAAATGAGCGGGAGAAAAAGAGAGAAGAAGTCTCTGTCAGACATGGGAAGTTATGCTCAAACATAAACACATAATCTTGCACATTAACAACCACCCATTCGGAAAGAGTTAATGTAATTAGATATTTACAATTGCTTGGCTTCGGCAGATTGAAGAAGATTCTTGTCCTTAGGAGAGTCTTTCTGGTTGCAGTGTCTGTAGAGCGGATACTTTGGAGTACCCTCAGTTCTTTGAGATTGTTTGTGTTCAAAGTTCATACCATTTTGCCATAATCAGCTCATACTGTATTCTGGCTGGTCGAAATTCACCATTCTTTAGATAGAGTTGTAGTTAAATTTTGCCCTTTTTAAACGCATGGACCACAGTCCTAGTGTCATCAGGAACTGACGTTAACTTTCGTCAATGGGATTTTGTACTAGGGAGAAAAGGGGGTGTTTCATAGTTCTCAACCAGTGTCTGCTCACCTGGGTGTGGCTACTGACTGAAGTGAGTTTACTCATGAAATCACTTTTCTCATTCATAAAGGTTAGAAATTACATTTAATCTTTTCACAAATAGTTATATATTCAAACATATAAATTGCATAACAATTATAATGTAAATCTGATTACTAGAATGTGTAGACTTCCCAACATATGGTTTATGGTCAGATCTAATGTACTAGACAACAACTGATTTGACATAATATTCTTTAAATACCAAAGGACACTTTAACCTGGTTGGGCTCTAAAAAATATTGTACATTGTCCAACCTATTGATGTTACTATACCTTCTCTGTGGTAACAAAAGGCTTTCCCAGAGTCCATTCTGTAGAACGGTTTGAGAGAGAGAGAGAGAGAGAGAGAGAGAGAGAGAGAGAGAGAGAGAGAGAGAGAGAGAGAGAGAGAGAGAGAGAGGAATTTATGGTGAATAATAAACCGGTGGGGGTGGGGAGTGACAGAGACCCCCCCCTCCACCCAACAGGGTAAGTCGTGACACCTTCCTCGCTCCCAAACTATCCTTTCTCACTCTCTATCTCTCCTTCCTAACTCCCTAACTCTCCTTCCTCACTCCCTAACTCTCCCTCCTTGCTCTCTAACTCTCCTTCCTCACTCCCTAACTCTCCCTTCTTGCTCTCTAACTCTCCTTACTCACTCCCTAACTCTCCTTACTCGCTCCCTAACTCTTTTTACTCGCTCCCTAACTCTCCTTACTCGCTCCCTAACTCTCTTTCCTCACTCCCTAACTCTCCTTCCTCACTCCCTAACTCTCCTTCCTCACTCCCTAACTCTCCCTCCTCGCTCCCTAACTCTCCCTCCTCGCTCCCTAACTCTCCTTACTCGCTCCCAAACTCTCCATACTCGCTCCCTAAATATCCTCTCGCTCCTTAACTCTCCTTCCTCGCTCCTAACTCTCCTTCCTCACTCCCTAACTCTCCTTACTCTCTCCCTAACTATCCTTCCTCGCTCCCTAACTCTCCTTCCTCGCTCCCTAACTCTCCTTCCTCGCTCCCTAACTTTATTTTCTCTCCCCTCCCCCTCTCTCTCATCTACAGTCGTGTCCAAAAGTTTTGAGAATGACACAAGTATTGGTCTCCACAAAGTTTGCTGCTTCAGTGTTCTTAGATCTTTATGTCAGTAGTTACTATGGTACACTGACGTATAATTACAAGTATTCCATAAGTGTCAAAGGCTTTCATTGACAACGACATTCAACGACATTCTGCAATCCGTCCTGGCATGCTGTCAATTAACTTCTGGGCCACATCCTGACTGATGGCAGGCCATTCTTGCATAATCAATGCTTGGAGTTTGTCAGAAGTTGTGGGTTTTTGTTTGTCCACCCGCCTCTTGAGGATCGACTACAAGTTCTCAATGGGATTAAGGTCTGGGGAGTTTCCTGGCCATGGACCCAAAATGTCGATGTTTTGTTCCCCGAGCCACTTAGTTATCACTTTTGCCTTATGGCAAGGTGCTCCATTATGTTGGAAAAGGCATTGTTCGACACCAAACAGTTTTTGGAGAAGTTGCTCTCGGAGGATGTGTTGGTATTATTCTTTATTCATGGCTGTGTTCTTAGGCAAAATGGTGAGTGAGCCCACTTCCTTGGCTGAGAAGCAACCCCACACATGAATGGTCTGAGGATGCTTTACTGTTGGCATGACACAGGACTGATGGTAGCGCTCACCTTGTCTTCTCCGGACAAGGTGTTTTCCGGATGACCCAAACAATCGGAAAGGGGATTCATCAGAGAAAATTACTCTACCCCAGTCCTCAGCAGTCCAATCCCTGTACCTTTTGCAGAATATCAGTCTGTCCCTGATGTTTTTCCTGGAGAGAAGAGGCTTCTTTGCTGCCCTTTTTGACACCAGGCCATCCTCCAAAAGTCTTCGCCTCACTGTGCGTACAGATGCACTCACACCTGCCTTCTGCCATTCCTGAGCAAGCTCTGCACTGGTGGTGCCCCGATCCCGCAGCTGAATCAACTTTAGGAGACGGTCCTGGCGTTTGCTGGACATTCTTGGGCGCCCTGACGCCTTCTTCACAACAATTGAACCTCTCTCCTTGAAGTTCTTGATGATCCGATAAATGGTTGATTTAGGTGCAATCTTACCAGCAGCAATATCCTTGCCTGTGAAGCCCTTTTTGTGCAAAGCAATGATGACGGCACGTGTTTCCTTGCAGGTAACCATGGTTGACAGAGGAAGAACAATGATTTCTAGCACCACCCTCCTTTTAAAGCTTCCAGTCTGTTATTCTGACTCAATCAGCATGACAGAGTGATCTCCAGCCTTGTCCTCGTCAACACTCTCACCTGTGTTAACGAGACAATCACTGACATGATGGCAGTTGGTCCTTTTTTGGCAGGGCTGAAATGCAGTGGAAATATTTTTGGGGGATTATTTCTGAGTAGTGTGTTATAGAGAAATTATTCTAGTGTTACGATGATGTGAGAGTTACCGTTGAGTAGTGTTCAAGTCTGAGTGTGTGTATCAGTGTGTGTCTGTTACCTGTAGGTAGTGTGTGTCCAGGCAAGCTGATCACACAGCCCAGTTTTGGTACACAGAGTCACAGTAAAGTTGTATCTGCTGTAAGCTTCCAGACCCTCTGCTACATACACACGTTCTGATGGACTGGCTACATCAGAACGTGTAGCAGAAAACACTCAGAAACACAACACGCAGAGGGTAACAGTGAAGATATAGGAGCAGTAGGCTTGTGTGGCTCAGTTGGTAGAGAACGGGGGTTGTGGTTGTTTGATTCCTGCTGGGGACAGCCATAGGAAAATGTATACACACACTACCGTAGGTCGTTTTGGATAAAACATGCTAAATGGCATTTATGTGATCTTTCTTCAAACCTGTTAGCTTCCCTAGCAAACGACTAGGCTTTAGCTCCACGGGCTAACACAATCTTGTAGCACCTGCACACACCGAGAGAACAAGGCGATATGTAATAAGGTGACAGTTGGAGAGGCATTAAAAGAGGAAAGAGAGAGAGCAGAGGGGTCGACCTCCCTAGGGGGACAGCTGACTAGACATATTTCTATTAAAACACTATATTAATGACACCAGTCCTCCTGAAAACTAGCCAACGCCTACACACACTTATCAGCCTAATGAATAGCTAGATAAAGAAAGCTCATTAAGAGCAGGTATTGTTGAGGAGCAGCAACGCTCGTTAGACAGCCAGAGGGAGTCAGAGGTGATACACTGACACAGGGCAAATCATGATGGGATTAGCAGTGTAGGTGGTGTGACATCATAATGTTTAGACACTCTCTACCTGGGAAGGGATAGATATGCTTGAGATGATAAGCACACTCCTATCTGTGCAATGATAGGATTGTTTTTTTTACTGCAGTGAAAGAGTAATGGTGTTTCGAAAGGACTAGCTATTTTTCCAAAAAGCTGTAGGGATGAGGAATTTCCATCAATCTATGAAATAAGAGTGCTTATGTAATGAAACTGGGCTTGTGTGTGTGTGTGTGTGCGTGCATGCTTGCGTGCATGCTACCTGTGTGATAACAGGTAGTGCGCAGGGGTTGGAGCGCTGCTCTGTGACCAGGTTGACACTCTATTCATTGACCTCTCCTCTAGCTTGTCAACCCCGTGCTGACCTCCATGCGTCCTTTAGGGACGAGGACGACACAGCCGACACCTCTGGAGGAGCCACGTACAGGCACACATGGAAACATATAAACACACGCACGCACGCACACACACACACACACACTCACACACAAGCGCGCACCACACATGTATATGCACACACACACACACACAGAGAGAGATAAATTACTTCCAGTCACAACATATTTTTTTACCATAAAAGACAACATTGTATTGAAGAAGCTCTATTTCCATAAATGGTCGCTATGTTGATGACTGCGTCAGTGGAACAGCTGTAGAGGTTTTTAATGAACACGCTGGCTGACAGGTAAAACTGGTAAGTAAAGTAAAACTGGGTGGATGTTGTCAAATACCAACACAGCCAGGAGGAAAACACAACAGTGTTTTTCACACCATGTCAACCTAACACAGCTACGTTGACAGAAACACAGAGAGAGAGAGTGGGGGGTAGAGAGAGAGAGAGAGAGAGAGTAGAGAGAGAGAGAGAGAAAAAAAGAGACAGTTTCTCCCTTTACAATTTCAATGAGAAGGAAAGAGAAAAAGCGCTTGTTAAGTTACTTCCTGTACACAATCCACTCCAAACACAAGCTGCAAAATACGATCCTAAGCATGTTTTATGCAAATGTAGAACAGTGTTTGTGTTTGTACTGGCTTAATAAGCCTCAGTCAGAACTCACACAGTTTTTGAAAGAAATTACAGTGTAGTACAGTACAGTATAGTACAGTACAGTATAGTAGGGGTATGCAGCTGATTCCGTGGCCCCCTTGGGATCCGCTGAGGTAATGCTGGGGGTCCGCGAAAACAAAAAAAGAAAATTCTAGCAACAACCTAATAAATAAATTGTGTTATTGCATACAGCGGGTGAAATAAGTATTGAACACGTCCCCATTTTTCTCATTAAATATATTTCCAAAGGTGCTATTGACATGAAAGTTTCACCAGATGTTGGAAACAACCCAAGTAATCAAAACAAATAAGTTCAGAAATTAAGTTATGTGTAATAATGTGAAATGACACAGGGAAAAAGTATTGAACACATGAAGAAAGGGAGGTTCAAAAAGGCATGGAAAGCCAAGACAACAGCTGAAAACTATCAGTAATTAAAAAGCAATCCAGCCCCCTCTCAGTGCAAATTAATATCAGCTGGTTCAGTCCCAACTGATGGCCTACAAAAAGGTCTCATTGCCAAGGTGTCACACAAGACACATCTCATGATGGGTAAAAGCAAAGAGCTGTCTCAAGACATTCGCAACCTAATTGTTGCAAAACATAATGATGGCATTGGTTATAGGCACATTTCTAAGCTTCTGAATGTTCCAGTGAGCACTGTTGGGGCCATAATACGGAAGTGGAAAGACAATCATTTCACCATAAATTTGCCTCGACAGTGAATTTGTCTCGACTTTATTTCTCAACCACTAATATTGAGCAAATTAAACTCATTGGAGACAATTACACTGACTGGAGTGTCTGACAAATGAGTTGAAAAA
The DNA here is from genome assembly GCA_023634145.1 of Thymallus thymallus. Lineage (NCBI taxonomy): Eukaryota > Metazoa > Chordata > Actinopteri > Salmoniformes > Salmonidae > Thymallus > Thymallus thymallus. The sequence goes on from CM042405.1 coordinate 25,381,610, forward strand.
TAAACTGCTAGTACAAGTGCCGCTGGCTGCAGGTAAGCTTTCTTGACTTGGACATACATATTTGCCAACACATGGCTAACCTTTGTTTAACCAGCTTAATAGTTGTTATTAGCGAAAATGTGTTTGGATTTGGCTCTTTTGGTTAGTGTAACTCGGTGAATAAAACCTTGCTTTATTTCCCCTAATAAAATCATGTCATGAAGAGCACATGTTCAATTTAATAAAACATGTTTTCCCATCTCAAGAGGTAAAACAAAAATTAAAAAAAATAAATAAGTGCCTATTAGGTGCCAAATAAAGTAACAGGGTTGACCGTAACAGGGTTGACCGTAACAGGGATGATGATTTCATCTTAAATCATCCATGAATCCTCATGTGAACGGGGCAATGGACGTTTATTGTGAGCAATAGGAAGGGGCAATTAAATTAAATTGTTAAAACATTTCTATCCTGTCTATGTGGGTAACAGGGTGGACGTGTTATGCTCGACCCACTCAGAAGCAATAGGCTTCTCTATGTAGCTTGGTCAGAGTCTGACAGTGTCGTTCTTTTCTATTTCTTTGTGGGTTTTGGGTGGATCTCTAATTAGAGGCAGCTGCTACCCGTTGTCTCTAATTAGGGATCCAATATATGTGGAGTCTGTCCCTCACGCGGGTGTGGGTTGTTATCGATGTATGTCGCAGTCACGGTGTAAGTAAGTGTGTTTAGTTTACGTCCGTTCATTTGGTGTGTGTTGTGAACGTGACGTTAGTCTGTTCTTTAAGTCTTTTCGTTTTTCGTTAGTTCGTCATTTTGGATTTGTTTTTACATAGTATAGCAGTGTTTTTATTCTATACATAGTAAAAATAAAATCATGTCGAACTATCCCTGCGCTGCGTCTTGGTCTCTCCAAACACCCGGTCGTGACAAAAAGGCAAAAAAGAGTAAAACCAGCTTCCATGCTTTTACACTATGATTTGACTATGAAATGTTCAATGTTTCTTTTATGATACAAAAAAAGAATGGTTTCACCATCTTAAAAGGAGAGTTCAGTTTATGTAACAGGGTTGACCTTTAAAAGAGGGACAGGTTTTTGTTTTACCTTACAATGGTCAAATGTAATCAAATTTGACTTGTCACATGTTTCATAAAGAACAGGTGTAGAATAACAGTGAAATGATTACTTCCCAACAACGCAGAGAGAATGATAATAGAGAAATAATTGTAAAGTAATGCCACGTAATAATACCAGTAAATACAGTAACTAAGGCTTTACAATAATGGTGAGAACTTGGGGTTAAGTGGGTAAAAATCTTCCTAAAAGTCACAGATTGTGCACAGAGGGATGCTGAATTTTGGCACTTTAGCAAGACTTTATTCATATTAATCATCAGATTTATAGAATTTTCAATGTGGTCTATAATAAAGGGCACTTCATTTAATATAACAGGCTTTTAAAATTCAATAAAAAAGATTAGTGAACAATTTCTACTTAAAATATCAAAGGGACGCAAAAGGGAGTCATTTCGTGGAGTCAGTTACCTTTTCCCAGCTAAGAGGCTATGTTAGAGTTTACACTTCCTCTTCCAATTACAATGTGCGGAGGTCAAAATAATGAAAAACTATCTACCCAATCTATTCATTTTAAAATGTTGATAACTTCTCCTTGCCATTATCATTCATCTGACGATAAGATGTGTTATACAATGCATGTTTTTGGGGCTAACATACGATGGGGGTCCCTAGATCACAGGTTATCCTGGGAGGGGGTCCCGGGGCTTGAAGACCCTTGCAGTATAGTACAGTACAGACCACCCTCACTCCGCTTACCTTTCCCGTTATCACACACATCACGCCCATCTCTCTTCTTATCTCTCCTTCCTCTCTCCTATATCACTTTCTTCATCATATATCTCTGAGGCCACCTACTGTAGCATAGATGTTAGGTGTGTAATGTGATTCACGCAAGCAAGCAGGGAAGCGCGCACACACGCACGCACGCACGCACGCACGCACGCACACACGCACGCACACACACACACACACACACACACACAGGGTGTGTAATGTGATTCACGCAAGCAAGCAGGGAAGCGCGCACACACGCACGCACGCACGCACGCACGCACACACACACACACACACACACACACACACACACACACAGGGTGTGTAATGTGATTCACGCAAGCAAGCAGGGAAGCGCGCACGCACGCACGCACGCACGCACGCACGCACGCACGCACGCACGCACGCACGCACACACACACACACACACACACACACACACACACACACACAGGGTGTGTAATGTGATTCATGGCATTTACACTGTCAGACAGAAGGCTGTGAGTATTGTTTGGGGGCACAGTCTAGTTCTAATGAGCCATATCATCTCTTTGGAATTATAATGCTTTATTGAGAAACCCCTCCTTTATTGAGAAACCCCTCCTTTATTGAGAAGCCCCTCCTTTATTGAGAAACCCCTCCTTTATTGAGAAGCCCCTCCTTTATTGAGAAGCCCCTCCTTTATTGAGAAGCCCCTCCTTTATTGAGAAACCCCTCTTTTATTGAGAAGCCCCTCCTTGCTCTCTCTTTTTCTCCCCCCCTTCTCTCCTCTCTTCCTCTCCTCCCTCTCTCCCTCTCTCCCTCTCTTCCTCTCCTCCCTCTCCTCCCTCTCCTCCCTCTCTCCCACAACCAGATTATTCCTGCTGTAAGTCACAGAACTAACTACACAACCAGAGAGCTCTCGCTCTCTTTATCTCTAATTGAGTGTGGTGTGTGTATTTGTGTTGGCGCGGCGCGTGTGTGTGTAACTGACCTCCCTACTGTGTCCGAGCTGTAGTCCAGTCTAACATCACACTGCCGGCCATGTTGACGGTCAGAACTCGCAGCTGATAGGTAGAGAAGGCCTGCAGGGCCGTTACCATGGCGCTACTCTGGGGAGGGGGTAGAGCGTCCTCATTGGCTGAGCCAGACAGGAGGCGCGGGTCCAAGCAACCAGTGCTCACAAACAGCCTCTGCTTAGGGGCAGGGCTTGTGGTGTTCTCCAATTCCATTGGCCCTCGTATAAAGAGCTCATACCTTATGATTACACATATGGAGGCAGACACAAGGAACTAATTGTCAACATATTCAATAGTATATTATTCACTTCCGTTGACTGCCTCTCAAATAATGTCAATACCTCACAGCTCTACAGCCGATACAAAAACAGTGTAAATGAACACAGCCCAGTGCATTCTCATACCCTATTCTAAAACTGTATTTCAGAGACAGTGCAATTAATTTCCTTCGACATGAGAATCAGACCTCATCATCCCATCCACATTGCTCATTAGTGTAGTTACTAAGGTAGTGAATTAATAGTAAGGACATGCAGCCATCACAACACAACAGAAACATGAATACCTCTCCCTCTCTATTCTCACTGTAACATTCCCCCATGCTCACTATGACACAACCACTTCAAAGAGTATATAGTATCCCCCCCCCCACAGCCAGTTGAATATGGTTACGGTTCCAATAGTGAGCATGGATGACTTTGGAATAACGACTAAAAACAGAATATGAGAAATTATTTCAATGGTAATGTCTTATAGAAGTACATGTGTTTTAATGTGCCTCAAGGAGAGATGCAATTTAACGCAGTAAATTAAACCATGACTGAGACAGCATTGTGTGGTGGTTACACAAGGCTTAACACTCTTCTAGAGCCTTAGAGCAACTACACTAAACACTGGATTTAGTGGCACACTGTAGGGACAATCACTGGGGATATTAAGGTCAGTAGAACACCTGTCCTTATGGGACAAGTGCAGGAAGTACCTCCTTTTCAAAACATTTGTTTTCTACTGAATGCAGCCTTGCTGTCTACACCTATAACACAGATCTAACATTCACAAGCTGTAACAAACATTTCAGATTATACCATTGGGCCGGCATGTAGTTGATGTGTTCCTGTGGCGTTGACCCTCGGTGGGGGATGTTCCTGTGTGTGTGTGTGGGGCGGGTGGTGGAGAAAGAGGATTAACAAAGACCGTCGGAGGGCTTGTTTCCTGGACACAGATTAGGCCAAGACTGAAAATGATATTTCAAGGATATTCTCTCTTTCTGTCTATCTTACTCAATGGTTCTCCCTCTCTCGTTCTCTTTATATCTCCATTACGGTTTGCACAAACCTACAGTAGAACAGAGAGAGGGGTTAGATTAGAATGCATACCTCTCTAGTGGTCCTGATGTGTTCTGTGTTCTGGTCCAGTTCGGCCCACCGCGGTCAGGCGGAGATGGTCAGGGTCTGGTACGGCAGCCAGGGTCTGGTAACTGACCGGTACACTGACCGATACTAGCCGGTAAGAATACGCCGGTGTACAGAGACAACCCTCTGTCCACATAGGTTACAGGGCCTAGAAGAGAGGGAGACAGTTGAGCGTGTGTGTGTGCTGTCTATACTTACTGAATGGGTAGTGGCTCTGTGAGGTGTGTATCTCCAATCCGTCTCGGAGCAGTGTGTAGTTCAGCTAGTGTGTTTTGGGGCCAGGTCAGACTGACGGAGGTGATAATAATAATAATAATAATAATAATAATAATAATAAAAAATACAAAAATAATAATTGATCACATTTGTAAAGCGCTTTCATTATACATAATAATATCAAAGTGCATAAAATAATACAACAAAAAAATTTGAAAAAAATTGACACAACTAGACAGGACAACTGACACAAAGAACACAGCTGACGCTACAAGGAACAAGGACAACAGGGCTTTAACACAGCTATTACTAACAGAAGGCCTTAAAGACAGGTCCTAAAGAGGAGGGTTTTAAGGCCCGTTTTAAAGGAGCCCAGAGTCTGTGGTGTCTACCGGTGGTCTAGAAGTGCATTTCAGAGACGGGGGACGGTCAAGCTGAAAGCCCAATCTCCCAAGGAGCGGAGCTTTGTCCTGGGGGCGAGGAGGAGCAGGCGATCGCTTGACCTGAGATGTGAGGGTGGGGTTATGGAGGGACATTTCCATGAATACATTGGAGCTTATGGAGACTCCTGCTAGGGATGACGATGAAGAGTGCATTGCAGTAGTTGAGCCTTGAGAAGATAAAGGCATGGACAAGCTTCTCTGCATCAGAATGAGTAAGGCTAGGATGGAGTTTGGCAATGTTCTTGAGGTGATAGAATTATGCTTTACACAGTTGTTTGATGTGGCTGTCAAAGGTCAGGGAGGAATCAATCTTTACACCCAGGTCGTAAACTGAGGGAGAGAGAGGGATGTTCTGTCCTGCAGTGGTGTGAGTGCTGGACCTGGTGGGGTTGCCAACAAGTAGGGCCTCGGTTTTGCTGCTGTTCAGTTGAAGGAAGTTTTGCTTCATCCATACCCTTATCTCCTCAAGGCAGGTGTTCAGACGGATCAGAGGGACTTGGGCCAGTTTTGACATACAGGTGTCATCGGCATAGCAGTGGAATGAGATTCCATGTCGGCTGATGACACGACTGAGGGGGACCATGTACAGGACGAACCGGATGGATCCGAGGACAGATCCTTGTGGTAGAGGTCAGAACTGACCCTACTTGACTGAGCTTCTGGGTAAGAGCTGGGGGAGGGATGGAGGGAGGGAGGGAGGAAAGAGGGGAAATAAAATAATATGAACTGCTGCTTTTGTCTTATTGGACACAACAGAAACACTACAGGCCAAATAACAGGCTAGCAGCAGATGTGTGTGTGTGTGTTCGTGTGTGTGTGTGTGTGCGGGGGGTTATTTACCATTTGATCCATGTGGAGCGTCTTAGCATACTGAGGAGGCCCAAGTGTCCCTCTATGAGTTTAACTCTAAATGCGTGTGTGTGTGTGCATGTGTGTGTGTGCGATTCATGTAGAGTTAGTGTCCCTCTGTGTTTCTAACTCAAAACAGCCCCTAAGCAGGGAAAGCACAGGAGGGAATTACCCCCCACTAACACGCACGCACGCACGCACGCACGCACACACACGCACGCACACACACGCACGCACGCACGCACGCACGCACACACACGCACGCGCACACACACACACACACACACACACACACGCACGCACACACACACACAGTATGCATTCACACAGACACACACAACCCATTGACAATGAGACAGAGAACACACAGACAAACACACAAACACAAACACGCACAAAATAGTTATAACATGATTTATACTGTTGAAGACATAAAAGCACCTTCTTCAATGATCAAAATAAAAAGATGAGTGAATAACATAGACTCTGTGGTCCTGAGTCATTCAGTACCTTTACTGCAGTCCAGGTGGTTGTCTGGGTCCAGGTAACTGGCTCCAGGGACACAGCGGTTACACTTGTCTCCAGTCACCAAGGCCTTACACTGGCATCTCCCTGTCTCTGCGTGGCACCACCCCTCCTCCTGAGTTATAGCCACATGCCTGGCTCCTGGAAGAGAATACAGGAACATTGGTTTACCCTCACAAGCTAATAACAGCATTGTCTTTCAGACCCGTCAGCATCACATACAATACACATGGAGACAAACCTTTGTGAAACCCCGTCTAACATAGGGTCTGTGTGTGTGTGTGTGTGTGTGTGTGTGTGTGTGTGTGTGTGTGTGTGTGTGTGTGTGTGTGTGTGTGATAGAGAGGTGGCATTGGGCCTTCACCTTCACCTTCCTTCACGCTCCCCTATTCACATACCCACACACCACCTCCCCAGCAGTGACAGTATGGGGAGGGGTTCCGTGGGAGTCTAGGAGACGTGTGTGTGTGTGAGTGTGTAGGGGGGTTCAGGGGGTTGGGTCACCATGGTGGTGTTACCCCACTGGGCCCCGGCACTGGGTGATCGCCAGGCCAAAAGCCTAACACCCTCACACACACACACACACACGCACACACACACACCCCCACAAACACACACACATATACACTGACACTCTCCATCTCGTGGCGTGAAAAGCCACAGCCCCTTAACGAGCCGCAAATTTGTCCTGTCAACTGCAGAGAGCTTTGAGGGTTCACACACACACACACACACACACACACACACACACACACACACACACACATACACACGCACACACACACACACAATCTCCCACTCGCCTCCACGACTCGACCTTCACTCCTCTCCCAAGGAGAGAGAAAACACCCAGCATCACACCAACTCTCTTTTTTCACCAGTCTTAAATGAATCCGGTGTGTGTGTGTGTGTTCATCCCCACAGTAGAATATTCTAACCTCCTGCTATGTGTGCAGGTCTTACTGTAATAAATGTAATCCCTTAGAACAGTATTTGACTTTCTTTCAGCATTTCCTACAATAGGGGTCAGTGACCTGACACACACACACACACACACACACACACACAGACGCGCACAGACTCACAAACGGACGCATACAGACGCACACGCACACACACACCGGATAAAGAGACAACAGAATAAGAAACTGATAAATCAAAATTTACTCTGAGGATTGGGTAAACAGCTTAATGATATTGTGCGTGTGTGTGGACAGATCAGGTCTATAATAACTGTGTAGAGAAAGAAAAGCCTTTATTTCTTTTTCCCCAGGGTTAAATGATTACCTGAACAAGGCTTGGGGCAGACCTGATATTCTGTCATTTTGTCTGCCAGGAAATATTCCATAACCATATTGAGGGGCTTTAACCAACCTTGATTAGATCAACCGCGGCGGACGGAGAAGAGCAGGAGAAAAACCAAATAAGATGCATGGGTTTATTGATTGTCTGGGGATAAATGAGTTTATAATATTTAGATAAAGAAATCTTTATTGTGTTCAGTCTCCTGATGCCGGAAAGGCTTCCCCAGTAATCAGTTTAAAGACTTCATTTTTCATCCTTACCCCGGCGAGTGAGGGGCTCGACCGAACGCACACAAACACATACACACGAGGGCTCGCACACACACACACACACACACACACACACACACACACACACACACACACACACACACACACACACACACACACACACACACACACACACACACACACACACACACACACACCTCACCATTGGTATGGATTAGCATTCACGCCTGTTGTTGCATCTCGTATAGGCCTACACTTACCCTTCTCTTTCTCTCCCTCTCCCCTTCTCCTCCTTTGCTTTGCCCCTCTTTAAACTGACTACATTTCCTCTCTTCCTCCATCTCCCTCCTCTGCCCCCTATTATCTCTCTATTCTGTCTCTCTCTCTCCATCACCCTCTCCTCTGTCTCTCCACCCTCTCTCCCTCTCTCAGCAGGTTGGGAACAGAGAGAGGTGGGTAGAGAGAGAGAGATAGATCGACAGACAGGCAGGGTTGATGATGTAATGATGAAACACTGTATGGTCCTCCCCACAGCTAAGAGATCTCAGATCACAGCCAGCTCTCTGCCTTAATGCACCACACAGAGCTACCAGTGAAGGTCATTCTCGCACGCACACACACACGGCTAAAGGAGCAGATAAATAAACTTGTATCAAAAACATTTGAGTGATAACGGTCTCCCGTGGTCTGCAATATTGGTCTTCCGTAGTCCCTAATTCTCCCTAGTTCCCCTCAGCCATATGTTCCCACTTCCCACTGACAGGAGAGAGGTTATAATGGTAGACGTATTTACTGACAAACTGTGGGGGTCTAAGAGACATTAACACACTTTAAACTTGACGACGTTAAGACATTAACACACTTTAAGACGTTAAGACATTAACACACTTCAAGACTGGAAGACGTTAACACACTTAAAGACGTTAAGACATTAACACACTTGAAGACTGGAAGACGTTAACACACTTAAAGACGTTAAGACATTAACACACTTGAAGACTGGAAGACGTTAACACACTTTAAGACGTTAAGACATTAACACACTTGAAGACTGGAAGACGTTAACACACTTTAAGACGTTAAGGCATTAACACACTTGAAGACTGGAAGACGTTAACACACTTAAAGACGTTAAGACATTAACACACTTGAAGACTGGAAGACGTTAACACACTTAAAGACGTTAAGACATTAACACACTTGAAGACTGGAAGACGTTAACACACTTTAAGACGTTAAGGCATTAACACACTTGAAGACATTAACACACTTTAAGACTGGAAGACATTAAGACATTAACACTGGGTTTCATTAACAGTAATAGACAGGTGACTTTAACGTCTGTTTTGACGCTTCATAAACCACGTCTCAACCTGTGGGTAAATGGGTTAGAGTTGAGTATGGTGTGGTACAGTCTAGCAAGGAGCAGCTCTCAGTCTTAAACACCTACTGTAGGAATGACCTAATGTATGGTTCAGTGATGTGTCTTACCTGCCGAGGCCAGGGTTGAAGCCATAGTGGAGCTCCTGACACTTGTCACACCTGCTTCCTCCCACCGAGAGGTCAACACACACACACAATGCTCCGTCCGACCTTCACACAACTCTGCCATAAACAAACCTGGACTCAGGCAATTGAACAACAACAGTGTTTGTGACAAACACATCATTTGGGGAGGACTAAGCTAAGGATAATATTATTATTTGAAATCTAATTCAATTAAGGTTGCAACATTTCTGTAACTTTCCCAAAATTCCCAGGTCTTCTAAAAATCCTTAAAAAAAATAACAGAAATTTTGCAACCATCAATTCAATCTATAATGCCTTTTAAATAAGGCTGTGTCATGCCATTAAAATTGTATTTAGACAATAGGCCTAAACAATTTACATATTTAGCAGACACTCTTATCCAGTAGTGAGTGATTACATTTTCATACTGGTCCCCCATGGGAATAAAACCTACAACCTTGGTATTGCAAGCACTATGCTCAACAAACTGAGCCACACGGGACCATATAACATATACCATATACCTGACCCCATACTCTAAACACAGGGCCTGAGAGACATGGATTGATGAGTGACAGTGTGTGCGTGTGTGCATGTGTTTGTGTGTTCCCTTGTTTTCCTACCTTTTTAGGAACCAAATGTCCTCACATTTCACCCCAATGTCCTCACATTTCACCCAAATGTCCTCACATTTCACCCCAATGTCCTCACATTTCACCCCAATGTCCTCACATTTCACCCCAATGTCCACACATTTCACCCCAATGTCCTCACATTTCACCCCAATGTCCTCACGTTTCACCCCAATGTCCTCACATTTCACCCCAATGTCCTCACATTTCACCCAAATGTCCTCAAATTTCACCCCAATGTCATGACATTGCAACACAATGTCCTCACATTTCACCCCAATGTCCTCACATTTCACCCCAGTGTCCTGACATTTACCCCAATGTCCTCACATTCACCCCAATGTCCTCACATTCACCCACCCCAACGTCCTCACATTTCACGCCAATGTCCTCACATTTCACTCCAACGTTCTCAAATTTCACCCCAATGTCCTCACATTTCACCCCAATGTCCTCACATTCACCCCAATGTCCTCACATTTACTCCAATGTCCTCACATTCACCCCAACGTCCTCACATTTCACCCCAACATCCTCACATTTCACCCCAACGTCCTCACATTTCACCCCAATGTCCTCACATTCACCCCAATGTCCTCACATTCACCCCAATGTCCTCACATTTCACCCCAACGTCCTCACATTTCACTCCAATGTCCTCACATTCACCCCAATGTCCTGACATTTCAACCCAATGTCCTCACATTCACCCCAATGTCCTCACATTCACCCCAACGTCCTCACATTTCACCCCAACGTCCTCACATTTCACCCCAACGTCCTCACATTTCACCCCAACGTCCTCACATTTCACCTTAACGTTCTCACATTTCACCCCAATGTCCTCACATTCACCCCAATGTCCTGACATTTCAACCCAATGTCCTCACATTCACCCCAATGTCCTCACATTCACCCCAATGTCCTGACATTTCAACCCAATGTCCTCACATTCACCCCAACGTCCTCACATTTCACCCCAACGTCCTCACATTTCGCCCCAACGTCCTCACATTTCACCCCAACGTCCTCACATTTCACCCCAACGTCCTCACATTTCACTCCAACATCCTCACATTTCACCTTAATGTTCTCACATTCACCCCAATGTCCTCACATTCACCCCAACGTCCTCACATTTCACCCCAACGTCCTCACATTTCACCCCAACGTCCTCACATTTCACCCCAACGTCCTCACATTTCACCCCAACGTCCTCACATTTCACCTTAATGTTCTCACATTTCACCCCAATGTCCTCACATTCACCCCAATGTCCTGACAATTCAACCCAATGTCCTCACATTTCACCCCAACGTCCTCACATTCACCCCAACGTCCTCACATTTCACCCCAATGTCCTCACATTTCATTTTTTTACATGTAGGGGGAAAATTAAGTAGGCAATCAGTAGGATCTGCACAAACTAATAGTGAAATCACATAGACGCTGTTAGCTAAATGCTAACGAGCAAAAATGAATAGCTAGTAGCTACTGAATGTCATTTTCGGTGAGTGTGGAAGTTTACAAGTGAAATGAACACTTTTCACTTTTTTTTTTTAAATGAGCAAAGTTGTGATGCATGCTTTTCTGAAGGAAGAGCAGCATATGTAGACGGACCAGAGGGGAGAAGAGCAGCATATGTAGACGGACCAGAGGGGAGAAGAGCAGCATATGTAGACGGACCAGAGGGGAGAAGGACAGAAAGAAGAAAAAAAATGCTAGTAGGAAGCACAGGGACAAAATGTCAGCTGTTCAGACAACTCATCCAGAGTTCTTTGACTTCTGGCAGAAAGCTATTATAAGATATCTGATAGCAAACATTTAGTAGTAAATTGCACACAAGTGTAACTTCATCACCTCATGTGCTCCGCACAACTTAGAAAGACTCCCCAATAGATATAGAATGCTATGGACTCAGCAACTCCTGCTTTCTCCTGTGACTGGCTGCTGTTCTGGGGAACTACAGTAAGCTTCATAATGATGAATAATGTGACAGGCGAAATGAACAACGCGATCTGCTTTATCTTCTAACATTAGTTATTAACTTAACTTCAAATAAATAGTTTTGACAATATTGACAGTATTGAAAAACCATCCCGTGGCTTTTCCCAAATACCCCGGTATACATTATATACGGTATACATTATATACGGTATACCGCCCAAGCCTAGAAATCAGCATAGATAATAAATAGTGTAACAGCAGCGTATGTGAAGAGTGTGAAAGTGTGTCTATGTGTCTATGTGAGTGTGAGTGAGTGAGTGTGTGTAGTGTGTAGTGTGTGTGTGTGTGTGTAGTGTGTGTGTGTGTGTGTGTGTGTGTGTGTGTGGTGTGTAGTGTGTGTGTGAGCGAGTGTGTGTGTGTGTGTGTGTGCGTGTGTGTGTGTGTAGTGTGTGTGTGTGTGTGTGTGTGTGTGTGAGTTTGTGTGTGTGTGTGTGTAGTGTGTGAGTGAGTTTGTGTGTGTGTGTGTGTGTGTGTGTGTGAGTGAGTTTGTGTGTGTGTAGTGTGTAGTGTGTGTGTGTGTGTGTGTGTGTGTGTGTGTGTGTGTGTGTGTGTGTGTGTGTGTGTGTGTGTGTGTGTGTGTGTGTGTGTGTGTGTGTGTGTGTGTGTGTGAGTGTGTGAGTGTGAGTGTGTGGTTAATGTGCCAGCTAGTTCTCACAGTCTCACGTCAGAATTAGATGTTCCTCCATGTTTCTCAAATGTCAAAATTTGAGGTTGATCCAAACGTCAAATTTCAAAGTGTTTAGGGTTAAGTTTAGGCATTAACTCTGAATGTGTTAGGTTAGGCATTAACTCTGAATGGTTATGGTAGGGTTAAGGTTTTCGGTTATGTGTAAAACAAAAATTACTTTCTGTCGCTGGATTCAAACATGCAATCTTTGGCAGTAGAGGCACATGCTTACACCCATCCAGCGTCCCTGTACATAACACCTTAGCATAACCGAAACCTACTCGAAGGTATGGATGGACGTCGAATACTGGCTGGAGTGTGCATAGAGGCAGAGCAATCATTTTTAGGGTTAGTGGTTAGGGTCAAACATTTTGACTAAAAAAGGTCCTGAAATTTGCTGTGTGAGTGTGTGTGTGTGTGTGTGTGTGTGTGTGTGTTTGGCCACTGAATGTGCTGTGGTGAGTATTACAGTAAACCTGATGGTTCATCTCCATTACTAACACAATACAGCAGCTGCTACTACTGGCCCCACTGAGAGTCTGGCAACATGGGGAAACACACACACACACACACACACACACACACACACACACACACACATACACAGAGAGAGAGAGACACACAGAGAGGTGAATAAGTGAAAGGGGATGCCATGGTCTGGGCCCCCTAAGGTGCAGTTGACTGGGACTGGCAGCGGGCAGCGGGCAGCGGAGCCCCAATCGCCGATGGGTGAGTTGGCACCGGGCACATGAGGGATGGCCTGCAGCTACGCTAGCTCAACACTAATGCCCACAGTGAATGCCAAGCACTCATCATCATTCCCCAGGACAAAGCACACACACACATACGAGTGCACACAGACACACACTTCTCCAGGAGCCAAGAAACAGAAAGACACACTACAGGGACCATCCATCCATCAGAGAAAGAGAAAAGAACAGACTGAGTGTATGATGTGAAAGAGAGGGCCAGACACAAAAGCAGTGAAAGAGGAGTGTGTTGAGCATTGTGGTAAACAGCATGGCAGCTGAAATGTTTCAGTGTAATGAGCTTACTGTCATGTATAGCAGTATTCAGTTCAGTTCAAACACACAGTTGGGTAGACTTCTTAAAGCTAGAATCCATAGTTGGTACATACATTTTTGGACTGATTCTTGAAGAATATAACTTATAAATGCCTCAAGAGCTTGGTTCAACTGTTGTATCCCATCAGAACCCAAAATATAAGCTTGTTTTCCTCCTATGTTTGTCACCAATGTAAATGTAAACAAACAGTGTTAAGCCTCAAAACATGGTTTAAACTATACTTGTCACTGCATCCATAGCTCTGTCTATGACTTTGAGAGTGGTTACATTTCCCCAGGCCCTTTCCTCAGCTTTTGACCAAAACAGAAGCAGAGTGACCACTTTGTTACTGTTTCAAACACACACACACACACACACACACACACACACACACACACACACACACACACACACACACACACACACACACACACACACACACACACACACACACACACACACACACACACACACACACACACACACACACTACACACTACACACTACACACACTCACACTCACACTCACATAGCGCTGGTCCCCCACCCCGCACGCACCCTGGCCCCCCTCTGGCTCACAGAATGGGCTAAGGAACCCCAGCGGGTCACAGTCACACCCCACACAGCCATCAGGGTAGGAGGAGTTCAACAGCTTGTAGGCATAGTCACACCGCTCACAGGTACCACCTGAGAGAGAGAGAGAGAGAGAGAGAGAGAGAGAGAGAGAGAGAGAGAGAGAGAGAGAGAGAGAGAGAGAGAGAGAGAGAGAGAGAGAGAGAGAGAGAGAGAGAGAGAGAGAGACAAGGGGAGATAGGGGAGAGGGTAGAGATTCAATGTTAACACATTCAAAATTCAAAGCTGCAATCTGAAATACAACAATAAGCTCCCAAAGTGACCGTGTGTTTACAATGAATGTTAAGTTTGAGTCGAATCCTAACATGAGATCCACACATACCTAACTCAAGCCTTTTACCTAAATCATTCATTGTAGAGGATGTCCATATTAACAACTCACCCAGGTTCAGCCATAAAACTGGGCCTTTCCCGACTTAAAATACAGCCTCGTTAAATGACTGTACGACTGGTGCTTGGCCATAACCACCCCTTCTTACAGCTAGATTCATCTATCTCCATCACCCTCCCGTCTCCATCACTCTGACTTACAGCACTAGTTTATAGGTTATATGAACAGGTCTTAACCCAGATATTATTTGAATGTAATGTAGTGCTAGATAAACAAATAAGTAACTGAGTGAAACATTTTGAAAGTGTTGAATGTGTGTGTGTGCATGCGTGTGTGTAAAGTCAGAAAAACGGCATCATTAGGCCAGGTCAACTTTATATGATGGATCACCCTCCTCAGGCAGAACACTTAATTTCACTGAGAGAAAATAAATTAACAACTACAAGAAAGAGAGAGAGAGAGAGATGTGGAGAGAGAGAGAGAGAGAAAGAGAGAGAGAAAGAGATGTGTCTAAAAAAAAACAGAAAAAAGAACTGTGAGGCAGAGAGAGGCATTACTCCCTATCAGTGGAGTGTAGTCTACATGTATTCCTACAAGGTGTCATATTGGGCCTGTATTAAATATATAAAATATGCACGGGCAATGCTGGTTATTAGAATATGCCATAGCTATTCCCTGACAGGCAATCTATCCCTAATGTTAGCCAGGCAGCCCTGGGGCAGTGCCGTTTAGACGCAGGAGTACCAGTGCCTGAGCCACTTGGCATTTCAGCTCCACTCCCACCCAACTGCCCACAACCTGTTTAATGAATTTATAGATATTAATGTATTTCTGCCGGCCCATATTTCAAACCGGTGTGTTAAACGTGTGATGTGGCACGGTGATGGATACTCCGGCGATGAACAATGCTTTGGGGCTGGGTTTGTGTGTGTGTGTGCATGATAGAGAGAGAGATTGTGTGTGTGTGTGTGTGTGTGTGTGTGTGTGTGTGTGTGTCATGTTGATGGATACAGTACTAACGATGCTGGGATACACACCCCTGTCTGGACTACACAGGAATGTCTCTGTAGTTATTACGGCTGTATGGTTACAGAATGTTCGCCGATACAAGAATCCTTACTATTGTTAACATTCCCGCCGTTGAGACAGGTTGACTTACCAACTTACCATTATCTTGCAAGCTTTATTTCATTATTGTGTTGGGGTTTCTTTAGCATTTGGTTTATATATAATTGCACCAGATCACTACTTGTGTGGTTAGTTCTGTGTGTTTTTGTTTTGGAACTTATAGTTACAGTAAGATCTTAATTCAACCATTGAAACTGGAGAATAACCATACCGTCATAAAAGGAGTAATGTTATTGTCTGTACGCTTCTATTGTACATGCAACTCAGTGTGAGGTATTCAGTATCGGTCAGTCGTGTATTTCACCACTTCCTGTCACGGCAAGTGGAGGACGGAACCCAAGGCGCAGAGCAGGGGTACTTCGACAGACGTTATTAACGAACTCAACAAAACAATAAGCACTGAACATCCACAACGTAGGTGCACACGCATGCACACAAACAATGACCCACACACACGTGGGCAGGCAGCACCCTTAAATGGGATCCAATTGGGGACCAAACAACAAAACTAACATGGAGTTATCCAGAGACCTCTCTGAACACTAATCCTGACACTTCCACAGACCATGTTTACTACAGCCATTAACACCCAGCTACACCACTCTAACCAGGACAGTGACAGAGTGTGTATGTATTAATGAACTGGTTCTAAATTCTTACTATTAAATAAGAGTAATGACATCTACTATCTGGGTCAGCTCTGCTGTTTACATTAAATCATAGGTAAGTGGGAGTGTGTGTGTGAGTGAATATGTGCTTCTGCATGTGTGTGTGTGTGTGTGTGTGAATGTACTCTTCTGTATGTGTATGTGTGTGTGTGTGTGTGTGTGTGTGTGTGTGTGTGAATGTACTCTTCTGTATGTGTATGTGTGTGTGTGTGTGTGTGTGTGTGTGTGTGTGTGTGTGTGTGTGTGTGTGTGTGTGTGTGTGTGTGTGTGTGTGTGTGTGTGTGTGTGTGTGTGTGTGTGTGTGTGTGTGTGTGTGTGTGTGTACGTGTGTGTATCTACCATATGCACGTATTGGGACATGCCCCCCTCCTGCTCCTCAGTATAATACTCTCATGCATCGTCATTTCAAAGTCTATTATGTACAACCTGCACTTTGGCCACTTGATAAATGTTGTCCTTATGAAGCCGCCGCTGTTTCCCTCAAACACTCAGCCAGTTATAAATTGCTCTAATCAAATCTAATTTCTGAGAAATACCTGTGGGAACGACAAACAAACAAAAAATAGAGTGGGTCTTGGAAGAAGCATGAAAAGGACGATGCAGAGCTGGGCCGGCTTGTTCTAATCAGCTTGGCATTGAATTAGAACATTAAAATGAGGTGGGCCTTGATATCCTGGCTTAGCATTAAACATGGTTGGTGAGTAGCGTTCGTTTTGCATTTCATACAAGACTCTTCAAAGATACTCAGGGGAGAAACTGAGCAGATTTATCACAAAGGAGCTGGGGACGCTCGGAAGGAACGGCTTCGTGGAGGAAAATGTTTTGGCTGTTGCTAGTAGGGAATTTCATGAAAGGAGAGTGTGTGTGTGTGTGTGGGAGAAGAAAGAAACAGACAGATTGGCCAACAATGTGCTGAGCGCGCAACAATCTAATCATACATTTTACATACAGTACTGCCTGGTCCAAGTATTAAAGAAATATTATCTATAGTTTACCGTATAATAACACAAATGAATGTTAATGGAATTAAAGTATATGGAATTATTTATTGTAAATTAATACATTATCTAACTAAATGTCATCCCTCCAAATGAGAAGTAGAGAGAGAGAGAAGGGTGGAGAGGTCAGGTGGAGACGGAGGATGACAGAGGGAGTGAGAGCCGAGAGATAGAGAAGAGGCTGGGGAGAGAGAAAGAGATAGATACAGATAGAGGGAGAGAGAGATACAGATAGAGGGAGAGGGAGAGGGAGAGGGAGAGGTAGAGGGAGAGAAAGTACAATCCAGAGCCAGGACCAGAGACAGGCCGAACAAGAGGGCCCTCCCATGTGCTCCCATCACGGAAGCAATCACCCCGAAGTGCTACCTTGCTACCTACCGATTACGTGTGTCTTGCACTGGCACTGTCCTGACTGCTGGTGACAGGCTCCGTCGTCTCCCCGGGTGCCTGCAGCGCTGCAGCCGCACGGCAGACAACCCTCGGGGGCACCACCACTGCAGACTGTACGATCCAACCTGACACGCATCACACCGCCTGCCAGACACACGCCCCTTACACTTACCCCCCCACCTTTAGAGAAGAGGAGAGGGGGGTGGAGGGGGGAGGGATGGATGGGGAAGGAGAGGAGGGGATGGAGGGGAGAAAGAGAGGGAGTAAGGGATGGAGAGGTGGGAGGGAGAAGGAGATGAGGAGGGAGAGATATGGAATGAGGGGAAAAGGACTGTAAGAGAGATGAGGGAGAGAGAGGGATAGAGGGAAGGAAGGAGAGGAAGAGAGAGAGAAACATGTTACAAATTAGTC
>CM042405.1:25404853-25414853 GCA_023634145.1 Thymallus thymallus
TGTTTGTGTGCCACAGTTAACCTTTGTTGCTGGTGAAAATGTGCTGCTTTAGCATGCTTTGCCAACAGAGGCCCTAACCTCTACTTACTGTCAGTATGGATCAGATACACACATACAGACAAGCCTCCCTCACCTACACTCTACACACACACACACACACACACACACATACAGCGGGTGAAATAAGTATTGAACACGTCACCATGCTATTGACATGACATTTTCACCAGATGTTGGTAACAACCCAAGTAATCCATACATACAACGAAACCAAAACAAATAAGTTCAGAAATTAAGTTATGTGTAATAATGTGAAATGACGCAGGGAAAAAGTATTGAACACATGAAGAAAGGGAGGTGCAAAAAGGCATGGAAAGCCAAGACAACAGCTGAAAACTATCAGTAATTAAAAAGCAATCCAGCCCCCTGTCAGTGCAAATTAATATCAGCTGGTTCAGTCCCAACTGATGGCCTACAAAAAAGGTCTCATTGCCAAGGTGTCACACAAGACACATCTCATGATGGGTAAAAGCAAAGAGCTGTCTCAAGACCTTCACAACCTAATTGTTACAAAACATAATGATGGCATTGGTTATAGGCGCATTTCTAAGCTTCTGAATGTTCCAGTGAGCACTGTTGGGGCCATAATACGGAAGTGGAAAGACAATCATTTCACCATAAATTTGCCTCGACCAGGTGCTCCTCGCAAGATTTCTGACAGAGGAGTGAAAAGAATAATCAGAAGAGTTGTCCAAGAGCCAAGGACCACTTGTGGAGAGCTTCAAAAAGACCTGCAATTAGCAGGTACTGTTGTCTCAAAGAAAACAGTAAGTAATGCACTCCACTGCCATGGCCTGTATGCACGCTCACCACGCAAGACTCTTATTGCTGAAAAAAAAGCATGTTGAAGCTCGTTTAAAGTTTGCTGCACAACATTTGGAAAAGCCAGTGAAATACTGGGAGAATATAGTGTGGTCAGATGAAAGCAAAATTGAACTCTTTGGATGTCATAATACACACCATGTTTGGAGGAGAAATGGCACTGCACATCACCCTAAAAACACCATACCAACAGTGAAGTTTGGAGGTGGGAACATCATGGTGTGGGGCTGCTTTTCAGCAAATGGTACTGGCAAACATCACATAATTGAAGGAAGGATGAATGGGCAAATTTACCGAGACATTCTTGACCAAAATCTGCTGCCATCTACCAGGATGATGAAGATGAAACGAGGGTGGACATTTCAGCAAGACAATGATCCCAAACACACAGCCAAGGAAACTCTCAATTGGTTTCAAAGAAAGAAAATAAAGCTGCTAGAATGGCCCAGCCAATCACCTGACTTAAATCCCATTGAAAGTCTATGGAAAGGACTGAAGATCAAGATTCATAGAAGAGGCCCACGGAACCTTCAAGATTTGAAGACTGTTTGTGTGGAAGAATGGGCCAAAATCACACCAGAGCAATGCATGCGACAAAGTATTAAATAAATATCAGTAAGTGTGTTCAATACTTTTTCCCTGTGTCATTTCACATTATTACACATAACTTAATTTCTGAATTTATTTGTTTTGGTTTCTTTGTATGTATGGATTACTTGGGTTGTTACCAACATCTGGTGAAAATGTCATGTCAATAGCACCTTTGTAAATATATTTACTGAGAAAAATGGGAACGTGTTCAATACTTATTTCACCAGCTGTATATACATAGGTGTACAGAGGCCCCTTATCAGCAACCATCACTCCTGTGTTGCAATGGCACGTTGTGTTAGCTAATCCAAGTTTATCATTTTAAAAGGCATCATTAAATAGTACCTGTAAAACACCAGTCTCAACGTCAACAGTGAAGAGGCGACTCCGGGATGCTGGCCTTCAAGGCAGAGTTGCAAAGAAAAAGCCATATCTCAGACTGGACAATAAAAATAAAAGATTAAGATGGGTAAAAGAACACAGACACTGGACAGAGGAAGATATGGCTTTTTCTTTGCAACTCTGCCTAGAAGGCCAGCATCCCGGAGTCGCCTCTTCACTGTTGACGTTGAGACTGGTGTTTTGCGGGTACTATTTAATGAAGCTGCCAGTTGAGGGCTTGTGAGGCGTCTGTTTCTCAAACTTGACACTCTAATGTACTTGTCCTCTTGATCAGATGTGCACCGGGGCCTCCCACTCCTCTTTCTATTCTGGTTAGAGACAGTTTGCGCTGTTCTATGAAGGGAGTGGTACACAGCGTTGTACGAGATCTTCAGTTTCTTGGCAATTTCTCGCATGGAATATCCTCCATTTCTCAGAACAAGAATAGACTGACGAGTTTCAGAATGTTTCTTTGTATGTATGGATTACTTGGGTTGTTACCAACATCTGGTGAACATTTCATGTCAATAGCACCTTTGTAAATATATTTACTGAGAAAAATGGTGACGTGTTCAATACTTATTTCACCCGCTGTACATATACACATACACATACACACACACATACAAGCCTCACTCACCTACACTCTACACAAACACACACACACACACACACACATACACACACACACATGCATACAGTCGTGGCCAAAAGTTTTGAGAATGACACAAGTATTGGTCTCCACAAAGTTTGCTGCTTCAGTGTTCTTAGATCTTTATGTCAGTAGTTACTATGGTACACTGAAGTATAATTACAAGTATTCCATAAGTATCAAAGGCTTTCATTGACAATGACATTCAGTTTATGCAAAGAGTCAATATTTGCAGTGTTGACCCTTCTTTTTCAAGACCTATGCAATCCGACCTGGCATGCTGTCAGTTAACTTCTGGACCACACCCTGACTGATGGCAGGCCATTCTTGCATAATCAATGCTTGGAGTTTGTCAGAAGTTGTGGGTTTTTGTTTGTCCACCCGCCTCTTGAGGATCGACCACAAGTTCTCAATGGGATTAAGGTCTGGGGAGTTTCCTGGCCATGGACCCAAAATGTCAATGTTTTGTTCCCCGAGCCACTTAGTTATCACTTTTGCCTTATGGCAAGGTGCTCCATCATGCTGGAAAAGGCATTGGTCGTCATCATGCTGGAAAAGGCATTGGTCGTCACCAAACTGTTCTCGGATGGTTGGGAGAAGTTGCTCTCGGAGGATGTGTTGGTACCATTCTTTATTCATGGCTGTGTTCTTAGGCAAAATTGTGAGTGAGCCCACTCCCTTGGCTGAGAAGCAACCCCACACATGAATGGTCTGAGGATGCTTTACTGTTGGCATGACACAGGACTGATGGTAGAGCTCACCTTGTCTTCTCCGGACAAGGTGTTTTTCAGATGGCCCAAACAATCGGAAAGGGGATTCATCAGAGAAGATGACTGTACCCCAGTCCTCAGCAGTCCAATCCTTGTACCTTTTGCAGAATATCAGTCTGTCTCTGGAGAGAAGTGGCTTCTTTGCTGCCCTTCTTAATACCAGGCCATCCTCCAAAAGTCTTTGCCTCACTGTGCGTGCAGATGCACTCACACCTGCCTGCTGCCATTCCTGAGCAAGCTCTGCACTGGTGGTGCCCCGATCCCGCAGCTGAATCAACTTTAGGAGACGGTCCTGGCGCTTGCTGGACTTTCTTGGGCGCCCTGACGCCTTCTTCACAACAATTGAACCTCTCTCCTTGAAGTTCTAAATTATCCGATAAATGGTTGATTTAGGTGCAATCTTAACAGCAGCAATATCCTTGCCTGTGAAGCCATTTTTGTGCAAAGCAATGATGACTGCACGTGTTTCCTTGCAGGTAACCATGGTTGACAGAGGATGAACAATGATTTCAAGCACCACCCTCCTTTTAAAGCTTCCAGTCTGTTATTCTGACCCAATCAGCATGACAGAGTGATCTCCAGCCTTGTCCTCGTCAACAATCTCACCTGTGTTAACGAGCCAAACACTGACATGATGGAAGTTGGACCTTTTGTGGCAGGGCTGAAATGCAGTGGAAATGTTTTTGGGGGATTAAGTTCATTTTCATGGCAAAGAGGGACTTTGCAATGAGTTGCAATTCATCTGATCACTCTTCATGACATTCTGGAGTATATGCAAATTGCCATCATCAACACTGAGGCAGCAAACTTTGTGGAGACCAATACTTGTGTCATTCTCAAAACCTTTGGCCACGACTGTACACACACATACAAACACACATACACACACACACACATACAAGCCTCACTCACCTACACCCTACACAAACACACACACACATACAAGCCTCACTCACCTACACCCTACACAATCAATCACACACACACACACACACACACACATACCTGTTTTTGCTACTGGGTGGGGACACATGACAACATGCAGCCTGGTGGGAACCACCCTTTGTGAGTGGTCTACAGACAAGGCAGAAACTGATCCACACTCCATTTCCAGCTGTTATAACAGCTATCACTTGTAAACTTGAGTCTGACCCCCAGAAGACTGACCTGACATTTTACAAACTGCTGGGGACCCGGTCAGGTAGAAGACCCTCCAGGGGACCTGTGACGTAATGTTTTGATATGCTAATTAATGACGTCACTGTGTGTGTTTAAAAGGTTACCAATGGGGACCTCATGTAAAACTTCTTCAGCATCTTCAGACACAGGTCAGCAGATGCTCCCTGCTAACACAACTGCATTGCAAATACATTTAATTGTATTCCATTCAAATAAATTATTCTTTGGCAAAAGTAGTTCTGACAACTTTATTTGTCATAGCTTTTAAACAAACATTTAGTTATGAAGTTCACATAATGTCCGAACAATGTTAAGAAGGAGTGCAAAACTTCTCTTCCATGAACACCTTTACTTTCTTTTCTCGTTAATGAACACCTTTAAATTTATTTTCTCTTTAATGAACACCTTTACTTTCTTTTCTTTTTAATGAACACCTTTACTTTCTTTTCTCTTTAATGAACACCTTTACTTTCTTTTCTCACACTCCCTCTTCAGTGCTGTAATTCGGTTCTTTATGTAAAATTTCACGGCTTCCCAGGTTCTATTCTGGAGCAATACCGGAGCTGACCTGATGCAGTCTTCACACTCTCTTTCCCTGTCTTACGTGGGAAATGTGCAACTTGGTCCTTGCGTACATCCAATGGGAGGTGTGCACATCTCTCGGACGGTCTCTTCTGAGCATTCAGAGGGCTTTTTGATGTCACTGTCTGTGTTGCTGGGCTCCCTTTGCCTGGAGATGGTCGTCCTCTCTTTGGAGTTTGAAGTGTTGTGTTTACCAGGATGAGAGAGGATGCTAGCTGTGCCTGAAACTGTCTCCTGTTCATTGTCTCTTTGCTAGACATCTTGAGAGCTTGGCAGTCCCGCTTGTAGAGGAGCAAGGCATTGACCACAGCGAGGATGATGGTGTGCCAGAAGATGTACATGTACCAGCGACGGGATTTGATGGGGAACTTATATTTGGCTGTAAATGAGTCCAACAAATCCACACCTCCCATGTAGGGCTCTCAACTTCAATGTAGGTTCTGTTGGTTTTGTCCCAGCGTTGAATCTTCTGTACAGGTTCAGGTCCAGCAAAGGATGACACAAGTGTGATGGCCCTGTTGTCATACCATTTGACAGCACAGATGTTGTGATTCCCCTCCACTCTGACGTCATAGCTTCCTCTCCCCTTCTTCTTCAAGCTCTTCTCATCTTCAAGGTTACAGTTAGGTAGGCGCACCTGCCTGGCTGTTCCCACATAATGAATTCCCCCGATCGAGGAGCTTCACTAATAATGGAACACAGGTGAAGTAGTTGTCCACATACAATTTGTAATTCTGACCTTCTGGAAGTGTGGAAGCAAGTTTCATCACAACATCACCTGACAATCCAAGTTCAGATTTGGCTCGTATTCCGTTGACACTGCCTTGGTAGACATCGAAGTCACACATCATGCCAGAGCTTCCAGTTCTCACCCATACTTTGAATCCCCATGGGTTTGGCTTGCCTCGCATATATTGCTTGATGCTGCTGAATTTCCCCTTGAAAGGAATCATCATCTCATCCACAGAGTTGTGCTCTTCTGGTACCACTTGCAGGCATTTCTCTCTGAGTGAATCAAGCCATGGTCTGAGTTTCCATAGTTTGTCTTTCTTTTTCGTCTCAGATACTGTCATGTTGTTTACAAAACGGTTTCCAGCCATTTGTACTAGGCCCATCTTCAGGTACATGCCAAACATTTTTTCAATTTCCTTTGCCGTGGTGTTTACAGATGTTCCATGTGTCTGAAAGCTGTACTCATTTGTGTTTTGTGTCAGAGCCTCAATCATGTCTTCGGACACAAACTTCTGGAAGTATTCCAATGGTGTATGGAGGGATATGTCATCTTTTTCTGGTCTGATATCCAGACCAGAAAAATCAGTGTTGGGACTGATGAAATCTTTTTTCAGCCAGCGATACCTGTCACGGCATGGTGTGTTTGCTTGTTTTTGGCTCGATGTCCTCGTAATTATCAGCTGGACAGTCCATGGGTGGTTGGTTTTCTTTGTCCACTTGTTGACAGACATCTTCATCTGAGTCTTCATCACTCTCATCAGTGTCATTGAGTTCCATCTCAACTTCACTCTCTCCATTTTGGATGACATCAATCACATCCTGCACACTGTATCGCGGCTCATTCCTTGCTGGTGGCATTCTGAAAATAAAATATCAATTAATTAACATGTATTATAATGCTTTTTATATTGTAGTACATAACCTGAAGTAATAGATAGGGTGGTGGACCAAGTGGTCAGAGTTTAAATGTTTTCCAGGCAGACAAAAACTGTCTGCCTATTGTAAGTTGCTTAGGACAAAAGCGTCTGCTAAATGCCCTAAATGTAAATGTACCCATTTACCAGCCATTTAGTCACACAATACTGCCTGGACATAACAATACTGCTTGTTATGCTCTCTAATTATCATACTAAAAGGAAAACATTCACACCCCCACTTACATCCACACACCACATTCAGGAACATTTTCACCTTTCCCAGAACTGAATTGTCTGTTGATATCCTCTGGATTTTTAGGTGAGTCTGATCAAATTAACTACATTTTCTTGAGATAAACTTTTAAATCAGTCAAATTTGACCAGAACTCAACACAAGTGTAGAATGTATACTGTCCATGTATAAAGAAAATACTCTGTTTCAGGCAGTGGTGGAGTGGAGGGAATACAACCTGTTTGAACCCACTGGAACAAGCCTGCTATTTTGACTACTACAATCACCCAGTGTTGTATAATTGCAACAAATATATAACAAGCTCTAAATGAAATTTGATGCATCTATTCCATAATAACTACATATGTACATGCTCTAGACATTATAATAACAACCAAAAAATATATAAAATACATTTTACTTACTTGAATCTGATGAATCTTGTCCATTGAAACAAAGAGATGTTGTTCGAAGGAAACCTTGAGAGGTTGTGTGAGTTTGTGGCCCTAAGGCGGGACTTATAAACAAATGTATGATCCAATATCATTGGGAATGTGGTAAAAAGTAAGATAAAATATAACAGATTGTTATTAAGGATGGCTAAAGGTAACGTTGTAATTTTACAACAAGGGGTCTTACAGGGTTAAGACGCAAACCAACAAGCTTGTTAGTTAACCTTAGGCCAACCTAAAACTATCTTTGCTACCTAAAGCTAACTTAACGTTACCTTAATTAGAAGCAACACGCTTAATCGGTTTAATTGACGATCTACCTCCTCATAGTACGACTTTAAATAGCCAGAATTCAACATTGACCATGGTATTTATGTTGTAAAACAGTCTTACCTTATTTCGTCCATGATCTGTCCATTAGAATGGGACATTTCAGAGATGTCGTCACGTGTCGTTGTAATCTCAGAATGGTTGTAAGTGACTTCTGCATCTGCACTCCAATTAGTCTCTCCAGATCGGACCAAACTTTTTACAAACTAAAATTGCGGCCGCAGCTGCGCGATGTTAATCTTAATAATTACGAAATATATGCCATTTAATAAAATTTATTATATGTACTACTACTATATTTTGTAGGAATACATGGTGTACTGAATAAAAAAAATGAATCCATCAAATGAGGCAAATTCATTTTCATTTGTATAAACTACCAGACTATCATGATATGATCTGTTATTATACAAATAAATAAATAAAGAAAAATAACTTGTTTCACATGATGTATACAGTGGGGAGAACAAGTATTTGATACACTGCCGATTTTGCAGGTTTTCCTACTTACAAAGCATGTAGAGGTCTGTAATTTTATCATAGGTACACTTCAACTGTGAGAGACGGAATCTAAAACAAAAATCCAGAAAATCACATTGTATGATTTTTAAATAATTAATTTGCATTTTACTGCATGACATAAGTATTTGATCACCTACCAACCAGTAAGAATTCCGGCTCTCACAGACCTGTTAGTTTTTCTTTAAGAAGCCCTCTTGTTCTCCACTCATTACCTGTATTAACTGAAACTGTTTGAACTCGTTACCTGTATAAAAGACACCTGTCCACACACTCAATCAAACAGACTCCAACCTCTCCACAATGGCCAAGACCAGAGAGCTGTGTAAGGACATCAGGGATAAAATTGTAGACAAGGCTGGGATGGGCTACAGGACAATAGGCAAGCAGCTTGGTGAGAAGGCAACAACTGTTGGCGCAATTATTAGAAAATGGAAGAAGTTCAAGATGATCAATCTCCCTCGGTCTGGGGCACCATGCAAGATCTCACCTCGTGGGGCATCAATGATCATGAGGAAGGTGAGGGATCAACCCAGAACTACACGGCAGGACCTGGTCAATGACCTGAAGAGAGCTGGGACCACAGTCTCAAAGAAAACCATTAGTAATACACTACGCCGTCATGGATTAAAATCCTGCAGCGCACGCAAGGTCCCCCTGCTCAAGCCAGCGCATGTCCAGGCCCGTCTGAAGTTTGCCAATGACCATCTGGATGATCCAGAGGAGGAATGGGAGAAGGTCATGTGGTCTGATGAGACAAAAATAGAGCAAATAAATAGAGCTCAGTAAGAGCATTGAAGATGGGTCGTGGCTGGGTCTTCCAGCATGACAACGACCCGAAACACACAGCCAGGGCAACTAAGGAGTGGCTCCGTAAGAAGCATCTCAAGGTCCTGGAGTGGCCTAGCCAGTCTCCAGACCTGAACCCAATTGAAAATCTTTGGAGGGAGCTGAAAGTCTGTATTGCCCAGCGACAGCCCCGAAACCTGAAGGATCTGGAGAAGGTCTGTATGGAGGAGTGGGCCAAAATCCCTGCTGCAGTGTGTGCAAACCTGGTCAAGAACTACAGGAAACGGATGATCTCTGTAATTGCAAACAAAGGTTTCTGTACCAAATATTAAGTTCTGCTTTTCTGATGTATCAAATAGTTATGTCATGCAATAAAATGCTAATTAATTACTTAAAAATCATACAATGTAATTTTCTGGATTTTTGTTTTAGATTCCGCCACTCACAGTTGAAGAGTACCTATGATAAAAATTACAGACTTCTACATGCTTTGTAAGTGGGAAAACCTGCAAAATCCGCAGTGTATCAAATACTTGTTCTCCCCACTGTATGTATATTAGAAGCAGTTTAGCCTAGTCTAAAACAACATAATCAGCTTGCTCATGTAAGGGTCTAAACAAAACA
Source organism: Thymallus thymallus (assembly GCA_023634145.1). Classification (NCBI taxonomy): domain Eukaryota; kingdom Metazoa; phylum Chordata; class Actinopteri; order Salmoniformes; family Salmonidae; genus Thymallus; species Thymallus thymallus. The sequence continues at coordinate 25,414,486 of CM042405.1, forward strand.
CAGCTTACAACAGACTGTTGGAAGACCCAATGAGCCCAATGGAAATTTCAAGAACTGTGTGTTCACCTGACATATCAAGTCCCCACCACAACCAGGGAGTCGGAAGATTCAATGAGCCCAATGGAAATTTCAAGAACTGTGTGTTCACCTGACATATCAAGTCCCCACCACAACCAGGGAGTCGGAAGATTCAATGAGCCCAATGGAAATTTCAAGAACTGTGTGTTCACCTGACATATCAAGTCCCCACCACAACCAGGGAGTTGGTTGTGGAGGGGACTTGATATGTCAGGTGAACACACAGTTCTTGAAATTTCCATTGGGCTCATTGGGTCTTCCGACAGTCTGTTGTCAGCTGTGTTTTGTTT
>CM042405.1:25419853-25454785 GCA_023634145.1 Thymallus thymallus
GGCCCACTCCTCCATACAGATCCTTCAGGTTTCGGGGCTGTCGCTGGGCAATACGGACTTTCAGCTCCCTCCAAAGATTTTCTATTGGGTTCAGGTCTGGAGACTGGCTAGGCCACTCCAGGACCTTGAGATGCTTCTTACGGAGCCACTCCTTAGTTGCCCTGGCTGTGTGTTTCGGGTCGTTGTCATGCTGGAAGACCCAGCCACGACCCATCTTCAATGCTCTTACTGAGGGAAGGAGGTTGTTGGCCAAGATCTCGCGATACATGGCCCCATCCATCCTCCCCTCAATACGGTGCAGTCGTCCTGTCCCCTTTGCAGAAAGCATCCCCAAAGAATGATGTTTCCACCTCCATGCTTCACGGTTGGGTTGGTGTTCTTGGGGTTGTACTCATCTATCTTCTTCCTCCAAACACGGTGAGTGGAGTTTAGTCTAAAAAAATATATTTTTGTCTCATCAGACCACATGACCTTCTCCCATTCCTCCTCTGGATCATCCAGATGGTCATTTGCAAACTTCAGATGGGCCTGGACATGCGCTGGCTTGAGCAGGGAGACCTTGCGTGCGCTGCAGGATTTTAATCCATGACGGCGTAGTGTGTTACTAATGCCATGTCTTTGAGACTGTGGTCCCAGCTCTCTTCAGGTCATTGACCAGGTCCTGCCGTGTAGTTCTGGGCTGATCCCTCACCTTCCTCATGATCATTGATGCCCCACGAGGTGAGATCTTGCATGGTGCCCCAGACCGAGGGAGATTGACCGTCATCTTGAACTTCTTCCATTTTCTAATAATTGCTCCAACAGTTGTTGCCTTCTCACCAAGCTGCTTGCCTATTGTCCTGTAGCCCATCCCAGCCTTGTGCAGGTCTACAATTTTATCCCTGATATCCTTACACAGCTCTCTGGTCTTGGCCATTGGGGAGAGGTTGGAGTCTGTTTGATTGAGTGTGTGGACAGGTGTCTTTCATACAGGTAACGAGTTCAAAGAGGTGCAGTTAATACAGGTAATGAGTGGAGAACAGGAAGGCTTCTTAAAGAAAAACTAACAGGTCTGTGAGAGACAGAATTCTTACTGGTTGGTAGGTGATCAAATACTTATGTCATGCAATAAAATGCAAATTAATTATTTAAAAACCATACAATGTGATTTTCTGGATTTTTGTTTTAGATTCCGTCTCTCACAGTTGAAGTGTACCTATGATAAAAATTACAGACCTCTACATGCTTTGTAAGTAGGAAAACCTGCAAAATCAGCAGTGTATCAAATACTTGTTCTCCCCACTGTACATATAAATTATATATTTTTTATGGAATATCTACATAGGCGTACAGAGGCCCATTATCAGCAACCATCACTCCTGTGTTCCAATGGCACATTGTGTTAGCTAATCCAAGTTTATCATTTTAAAAGGCTAATTGATCATTAGAAAACCCTTTTGCAATTATGTTAGCACAGCTGAAAACTGTTGTGCTGATTAAAGATGCAATTAAACTGGCCTTCTTTAGACTAGTTGAGTATCTGGAGCATCAGTCTTTGTGCGTTCGATTACAGGCTCAAAATGGCCAGAAACAAAGAACTTTCTTCTGAAACTCATCAGTCTATTCTTGTTCTGAGAAATGGAGGATATTCCATGCGAGAAATTGCCAAGAAACTGAAGATCTCGTACAACGCTGTGTACCACTCCCTTCATAGAACAGCGCAAACTGTCTCTAACCAGAATAGAAAGAGGAGTGGGAGGCCCCGGTGCACATCTGATCAAGAGGACAAGTACATTAGAGTGTCAAGTTTGAGAAACAGACGCCTCACAAGCCCTCAACTGGCAGCTTCATTAAATAGTACCCGCAAAACACCAGTCTCAACGTCAACAGTGAAGAGGCGACTCCGGGATGCTGGCCTTCAAGGCAGAGTTGCAAAGAAAAAGCCATATCTTCCTCTGTCCAGTGTCTGTGTTCTTTTACCCATCTTAATCTTTTATTTTTATTGTCCAGTCTGAGATATGGCTTTTTCTTTGCAACTCTGCCTTGAAGGCCAGCATCCCGGAGTCGCCTCTTCACTGTTGACGTTGAGACTGGTGTTTTACAGGTACTATTTAATGATGCCTTTTAAAATGATAAACTTGGATTAGCTAACACAACGTGCCATTGCAACACAGGAGTGATGGTTGCTGATAAGGGGCCTCTGTACACCTATGTATATACAGCTGGTGAAATAAGTATTGAACACGTCCCCATTTTTCTCAGTAAATATATTTCCAAAGGTGCTATTGACATGACATTTTCACCAGATGTTGGTAACAACCCAAGTAATCCATACATACAAAGAAACCAAAACAAATAAATTCAGAAATGAAGTTATGTGTAATAATGTGAAATGACACAGGGAAAAAGTATTGAACACACTTACTGATATTTATTTAATACTTTGTACAAAAGCCTTTGTTGGTAATGACAGCGTCAAGACGCCTCCTGTATGGAGAAACTAGTCGCATGCATTGCTCTGGTGTGATTTTGGCCCATTCTTCCACACAAACAGTCTTCAAATCTTAAAGGTTCCGTGGGCCTCTTCTATGAATCTTGATCTTCAGTCCTTTCCATAGATTTTCAATGGGATTTAAGTCAGGTGATTGGCTGGGCCATTCTAGCAGCTTTATTTTCTTTCTTTGAAACCAATTGAGAGTTTCCTTGGCTGTGTGTTTGGGATCATTGTCTTGCTGAAATGTCCACCCTCGTTTCATCTTCATCATCCTGGTAGATGGCAGCAGATTTTCGTCAAGAATTTCTCTGTAAATTTGCCCATTCATCCTTCCTTCAATTATGTGATGTTTGCCAGTACCATTTGCTGAAAAGCAGCCCCACACCATGATGTTCCCACCTCCAAACTTCACTGTTGGTATGGTGTTTTTAGGGTGATGTGCAGTGCCATTTCTCCTCCAAACATGGTGTGTATTATGACATCCAAAGAGTTCAATTTTGCTCTCATCTGACCACACTCTATTCTCCCAGTATTTCACTGGCTTTTCCAAATGTTGTGCAGCAAACTTTAAACAAGCTTCAACATGCTTTTTTTTCAGCAATGGGAGTCTTGCGTGGTGAGCGTGCATACAGGCCATGGCGGTGGAGTGCATTACTTACTGTTTTCTTTGAGACAACAGTACCTGCTAATTGCAGGTCTTTTTGAAGCTCTCCACAAGTGGTCCTTGGCTCTTGGACAACTCTTCTGATTATTCTTTTCACTCCTCTGTCAGAAATCTTGCGAGGAGCACCTGGTCAAGGCAAATTTATGGTGAAATGATTGTCTTTCCACTTCCGTATTATGGCCCCAACAGTGCTCACTGGAACATTCAGAAGCTTAGAAATGCGCCTATAACCAATGCCATCATTATGATTTGCAACAATTAGGTTGCGAAGGTCTTGAGACAGCTCTTTGCTTTTACCCATCATGAGATGTGTCTTGTGTGACACCTTGGCAATGAGACCTTTTTGTAGGCCATCAGTTGGGACTGAACCAGCTGATATTAATTTGCACTGACAGGGGGCTGGATTGCTTTTAAATTACTGATAGTTTTCAGCTGTTGTCTTGGCTTTCCATGCCTTTTTCCATGTGTCATTTCACATTATTACACATAACTTAATCTGAACTTATTTGTTTTGGTTTCTTTGTATGTATGGATTACTTGGGTTGTTACCAACATCTGGTGAAAATGTCATGTCAATAGCACCTTTGGAAATATACTTACTGAGAAAAATGGTGACGTGTTCAATACTTATTTCACCCGCTGTAAGTGTCGTTATACCCTCCCCTAACCCGGACGACGCTGTGCCAATTGTGGGTCGCCTCGTGGGTCTCCCGGTCGCGGCCGGCTGCTACACTGTATTTCTGATCAATTTGACGTTATTTTAATGGACAAAATAAATGAGCTTTTCTTTCAAAAACAAGGAAATGTCTAATTTGAACGGTAGTGTATATATAGAGAGCGAGAGAAAGAGAGGGAGCGTATTAGAGTTGCATGCTGAGGGAGTGTCACTGTTCTAGTTGATTTGAGACAACATTTGGATTGTGACCAAGGAGAGCACTGGAGTACCAGAGGACTACACAACACACACACACACACAATCACACGCACACACACACACACACACACACACACACACACACACACACACACACACACACACACACACACACACACACACACACACACACACACACACACACACACACACACACACACACACACACACACACACACACACACACACAGTTTATTTGGAAAGTTTTCAGACCCCTTGACGTTTTCCACATTTTTTTTACGTTACAGCTCTGTTCTAAAATTAATAGTTTTTTTCCTTCATCAATCTACACACAGTACCCCATATTGCAATACCCCCCCCCCCCCGACAATACCCCATATTGCAAAAACTTTATAAATAAACAACTAAAGAAATATCACATTTACATAAGTATTCAGACCCTTTAATCAGTACTTTGTTGGCAGCGATCACAGCCTTGAGTCTTCTTGGGGATGACGCTACAAGCTTGGCACACCTGTATATGGCGAGTTTCTCCCACTCTTCCCTGCAGATCCTCTCAAGCTCTGTCAGGTTGGATGGGGAGCGTCGCTGCACAGCTATTTTCAGGTCTCTCCAGAGATGTTCGATCGGGTTGCAGTACGGCCTCTGGCTGGGCCACTCAAGGACATTCAGAGACTTGTCCCGAAGCCACTCCTGCGTTGTATGGCTGTGTGCTTAGGGTCGTTGTCCTGTTGTAAGGTAAACCTTCACCCCAGTCTGAGGTCCTGAGTGCTCTGGATCTGGCCACTCTACCATAAAGGCCTGATTGTTGGAGTGCTGCAGAGATGGTTGTCCTTCTGGAAGGTTCTCCCATCTCCAAAGAGGAACTCTGGAGCTCTGTCAGAGTGACCATCGGGTTCTTGGTGACCTCCCTGACCAAGACCCTTCTCCCCTGATTGCTCAGCTCTAGGAAGAGTGTTGGTGGTTCCATACTTCTTCCATTTAAGAATGATGGAGGCCACTGTGTTCTTGGGGACCTTCAATGCTGCAGATATTTTTTATACCCTTCCTCAGATCTGTGCCTCGACACAATCCTGTCTTGAAGCACTACGGACAATTCCTTCGACCTCATGGCTTGGTTTTTGCTCTGACATGCACTGTTAACTGTGGGACGATATATAGACAGGTGTGTGCCTTTTCAAATCATGTCCAATCAATTGAATTTACCACAGGTGGACTCCAATGAAGTTGTAGTTGTAGAAACATCTCAAGGAGGATCAATGGAAACAGGATGCAACTGAGCTCAATTTCTAGTCTCATAGCAAAGGGTCTGAACATTTTTTCTAAAAACCTATTTCGCTTAGTCATTATGGGGTATTGTGTGTAGATTTTAGAATACGGCTGTAACGTGAAAAAATGCACTGTGTGTAGAGTTTTCCGTTTTATTTTGTTTATTTAATTATTTTGCACACACACACAAACATACACACACACACACAAACATACACACACACACACACACACTCACACACACTAGGGTGACCACATAAAAAAAATATGATTTACCTATATTTAACTAGGCAAGTCAGTTAAGAACAAATTATCTTTTACAATGACGGCCTAATGCTGGGCCAATTGTGCGCCTCCCTATGGGACTCCCAATCACGGAAGATTGGGATATAGCCTGGATTTGAACCAGGTTGTCTGTACTGATGCCTCTAGAACTGAGATGCAGTGCATTAGACCACTGCTCCACTTTGGGGACAGCAGGATGATTTTGCAGGTAATTCACAGGACAGTGTAGCCTTCATGAATACAAACTGTAGGCAGCATTCTTCACATTTTACAGATGAAATGTCCAAACTGCGTCTGCATGCCAATCGTTTAATCTCAATCAGTTTCATAGTAATGTGCATTTAGATCTTCTTCAATTACTTTTTTGTGAGCAAATTAGAGCAGATGGTGTTAACGAACTACACTGAACAAAAATATAAATGCAACAAAGTGTTGGTCCCATGTTTCATGAGCTGAAATAAAAATAAAAAGCTTATTTCTCTCAAATTGTGTGCACAAATGTGTTTACATCCCTTGTGGTAAGCATTTCTCCTTTGCCAAGATAATCCATCCACCTGACAGGTGTGGCATATTAAGAAGCTGATTAAACAGCATGATCATTACACAGGTGCACCTTGTGCTGGGGACAGTAAAAGGCCGCTATAAAATGTGCAGTTTCGTCACACAGTGACTCAGATGTTTTGAGGGAGCATGCAATTGGCATGCCACCTGCCAGAATGTCCACCAGGGCCTAATGAATTTATTTCAATTGACTGATTTCCTTATATGATCTGTAAATCAATAAAAGTTTTGAAATTGTTGCATGTTGTATTTATACTTTGTTTAAATCTAAGGAAATTCAACTGGAGCACACTGTTGAGTTTTGGTTGCATTCTAATTATTTTTTAACAATTCAGCTAACCATCCTAAAATCTCATAAGAAATTATTAAGGTGGGGTTTTTGGTGTAACAGTAACATCATACTATGCTATTATATTTAGTTATGTAGAATACTAATTAATCATTGTTATCTTCCAAGACATTGATTCAGCTTTGATCTAACTTTACTAAATGTGGCGGTGCTATGCTCTGGTGAGCTCCAACAGCACTACACCCCTACTCCCGCTGAACCGAACTAGCTCATTGAAGCGCACGTAGCCTACTCTTTTGCCTCGCAACAAAATGTGGTGATGCAGAAACGAGAGACCACACGTATGGCTGTTTTATGAACATCTGTGAATATTTGGCCAAGGAAACATTCCTGGTTGGTCTCAGGGAATGTCAAACAGTTAGGAAGGGAGACTTTTAAAACAGGATTGAGTGAAGTAGTAGAAAATATGTTGAATTAAGCAACTAATGAGCATGGAGTGCCTCACAAATGTAGTGTGTGTAGGGGTCAGCTATGGAGCAGATGGTTCAGTTTGGGATATTTCCAGCTGTGGAATGTCTGATGTACACTCTTATTCCACCATCTGTGCCTGGGATGTAGTGGTGTTTGTCAACAATAACAACAGCAACGACCCTACAAAGAGTGTCTAAGAGAGGGCTGGGCCTAAATCATGCATGAGCCCTGATGAATAATGTAGCAGCTCCAAAGAGGGCCGTGCTGGCCCTTTACCTTTACCAGTATGTCTCACTGGGGGAGACATCGTGTTCAGCAGCAGGTTACAACCACACTGCGATGCATGAACACGGAGGAAATGGAATATGACGTCCATCATTGTCGTTTTTTTTGTCCGTCAAAAGTACAACTTAACTCAACTATTGTCGGGCGAGTTTGTCCATCAAAAGACTGACCATTTGATTTTTATCACAATCATCACCGGCAACGGGTGACATCCAAAGTTCTCAGACACAACATCCCAGTGTGTGTCGGTGGCTTTAAACTCTCACTTCCCACCGCTTTCCCCATCTACCTCTTCTCTTCACCACCCTCATCTCTTTCTTTCAACCCCATCTTTCTTCTTTCTCTAGCTCTTCCTCTTCTACCATCCTGTAGGTACCTATATTTGTGTGGGAGAGGCAGGACTCAATTTGGCCTGTGTGTGTGTGTGTGTGTGTCGGGGGGGGGGCGGGGGTTTGGGGGGGGCGTGGGGGGTGGGGTTCATGCATTACTATCCTCGTGGGTACCAGAAATCCCCCAAAATCCCCACAAGGATAGTAAAACAAGGAAAAGTCTCCCTTGTGGGACAAAAAGGTCCTCACAAGGATCGCAACAAATATGCCGTGTGCGTGTGTGCATGTCTATGTGCGTGCGTATGTGACTCACATTGTGTCCCTCTGTAGGACAGGCACAGCGGTAGGGAGTCACACTGATGTCAGAGAGAGAGAGAGAGAGAAAGAGAGAGAGAGAGAGAGAGAGAAGAATTAGGCCGATACCGACTTAATATTAAAATCCAGAAAAGAGACGTTAAATTCTACAACCACCTAAAAGGAAGCGATTCCCAAACCTTCCATAACAAAGGCAAGAGAGATTTACCTAGAGAATAGTCCCCTAAGCAAGCTGGTCTTGGGGCTCTGTTCACAATACCTGACCACTGTAACAGACCCAAAATGAAGGATAGCTATGTACAGACTGCCGTAGGCAGACCTGGCTCTCAAGAGGAGACAGGCTATGTGCACACTGCCCACAAAAGGAAGTGGAAACTGAGCTGCATTTCCTAACCTCCTGCCAAATGTATGACCATCTTAGAGACACATATTTCCCTCAGATTACACAGACCCATAAAGAATTTCTAAACAAATCCAGTTATGACAAACTCCCATATCTACTGTGTGAAATACCACAGCAGTGTGACCTGTTGCACAAGAAAAGGGCAGCCAGTGAAGAACAAACACCATTGTAAATACAACCCATATTTCAGTTTATTTATTTCCTTTTGTACTTTTAACTATTTGCACATCGTTATAACACTGTACGTAGCCATAATATGGCATTTGCAATGTCTCTCTTCCTTTTAAACTTTTGTGAGTGTGATGTTTACTATTCATTTTTGATTGTTTAGTTCACTTTGTTTATTATCTATTTCACTTGCTTTGGCGATGTAAAGTCCCGTGTAGCTCAGCTGGTACTTGCAATGCCAGGGTTGTGGGTTTGTTTCCCACGGGGGACTAGTAGGAAAAATGTATGTAAGTTGCTCTGGCTAAGAGCACCTGCTAAATGATGTAATGTAAATGTAAATATATCTTTCCCATGCCAATAAAGCCCATTGAATTGAGAGAGACAGACAGCGACTGAATGAGGAACTATCATTTGCAATGGATGTTAAAAAGATCGTTGATCATGAAGGCCTGATTGAAGGTCTCCTCTGAAGAGTTGATGTTGAGATGTGTCTGTTACTTGAACTCTGAAGCATTTATTTGGGCTGCAATTTCTGAGTCTGGTAACTCGAATGAACTTATCCTCTGCAGCAGAGGTATTTCTGGGTCTTCCATTCCTGTGGCGGTCCTCATGAAGCTGGTTGAGAGAGTGTGCAAAGCTGTCTATTTGAAGAGTCTCAAATATAAAATATATTCTGATTTGTTTAACATTTTTTGGGTTACTACATGATTCCATATGTGTTATGTCATAGTTTTGGTGTCTTCAATTTTATTCTACAATGTAAAAAATAGTGCAAATAAAGAAAACCCTTGAATGACAGGGGGTGTACATTTACTTTATGGCAATCCAGCATCTTAACAGTGAGTGCTCTTGCTTCACCTCTTCCTCTCTGCTGAAACTATATCACCGGAGAAAGCATCAGAGTGAGCGAAACAGCACCCCTCTATATGTAGCCCATGTATATGATGCTGTCTGGACAGAAATAGTGTTCAGTAAGGCCCGGGCCACTTCGCTTCCACAGCACCGACCCAATGACTGCAGGATCGACCTTCTCTCAGGCACCACTCCGCCCTGGGGATGACTCTATACTCTCTGTCAGGTCCAGAGACCAAGGCTATGGAGACCTATATTGAGGACTCCCTAGCTGCAGGGTTCATCCGTCCTTCTGTCTCCCCCGCCGGCACAGGGTTTTTCTTTGTAGAGAAGAAGGACAAAACCCTGCGCCCGTGCTTCGACTTCCGGGTCCTCACTGACATCACGGTGAATAACCGCTACCCGCTTCCCGCTTCCACTCATCTCATGCCTTTGAGCCACTCCAGGGGCCTACCAAGTTTTCCATGCTGGACCTACGGAAAACCTACCAGTGGAAGACTGCCTTCAACACGGCGAGTAACTGGTCATGCCATTTAGCCTTAATAACCCTCCAGCTGTGTTCCAGGTTCTGGTTAATGATGTTCTCTGCGACATGTTGAACCGGTTTGTCTTCGTCTACCTCAACAACATCTTTGTTTTCTCCCGCTCCGCCCAAGAACACGTGCTTCACGTCCGACAGGTCTTTCAACGCCTCCTGGAGAAGTGCGAATTCCATTGCTCCATCATTGCCTTCCTGGGTTACATTATCGCTGCAGGGAGTGTACAGATGGATCCCGGGAAGGTGAGAGCGACGGTGGATTGGCCCCAGCTTACTTCCAGAGTGCAGCTGCAACGTTTCCTGGGATTCATTAACTTTTTTATCGCCGCTTTATCCGGGGTTACAGCACCCTGGCTTCCCCCCTGTCTGCACTCACCTCTCCCAAGGTTCCGTTCACTGACCGGGCGTTCCGGGACCTCAAAGACCGTTTCACCACAGCTCCCATCTTGGTTCATCCTGACCTGTCCCGCCAGTTCCTGGTGGAGGCCGATGCTTCAGATGTCAGAGTGGGGGTGGTCCTGTCCCAGCGTTACATCCCTATGCCTTCTTCTCCTATCACCACAACGTCACGGAGAGGAATTACTATGTGGGGAATCGTGAGTTTCTTGCGGTGGCGATGGCGTTGGAAGAGTGGAGGAACTGGCTGGAGGGGGCGGAACATCCATTCAGTGGACAGACCACAAGAACCTGGAATATCTCCGCACCTCAGTCCTGGAGTGGGCCCACTCCTCCAGGCTTGCCTGCCACCCGGGCTCCAGTCGGACCCTGGCCTTGTGCGACAACACTTTTGGTGGCCTACCATGATTCCTGACGTCTCCACGTTTGTCGCCGCCCTGCATGATCTGTGCGCAGAACAAGACTCCTCTGCAAGCTCCGGCTGGTCTCCTTCAACCTCTGCCTGTTCCTCACAGTCCCTGCTCTCACATATCTCTGGACTTTGTCACAGGTCTCCCCCTGTCTGATGGCAACACCGACATCCTGACAGTAGTGGACTGGTTTTCCAAAGCCGCCCACTTCATTCCTCTCCCTAAGCTACCCTCTGCCAAAGAGACGACCCAGCTCATGGTGCAGCACGTCTTCCGTATCGGGGTCCTCAGTTCTCGTCACGGTTCTGGAAGGCTTTCTGCACACTATTGGGTCGTCGGCCAGCCTGTCCCCCAGGTTCCAACCAAGACCTGGAGATGACTCTTCGCTGCATGGTCTCCGCCCCCACCACCTGGAGCCCGCAACACCCTTCCCTGCTTTGCCACGGGTCTCTGGCCCTTTGAGTCGGCATACCCTAGGCACAGATGTTTGTCCGCCACTGTCGTTGTACCTGGATGAGAGCCCGGTCGGCTCTTCTCAAGGTCACCTCCAGATATTGACAACAGGTGGACTGCCACCGGACCCCGGGTCCCCGGTTTTGTCTCGGCAGAGAGTATGGCTGTCCACCCGAGATCTTCCCCTCCGGGTGGAATTCTGCAAACTTTCCCCCTGGTTTATCGGCTCTTTCCCCATCTCCAAGATCATTAGGCCCTCTGCTGTTCGTCTTCTGTTGCCCCGTACCCTCCGTATACATCCCACATTTCATGTGTCTAGGTTCAAACCCATGTCTCACAGCCCTTTGTCTCCTGTTTCCAGGAAATGGAAATGGAGGTGGCACTTTAGCATGCAGAATCATTATACTGTTTTCTACTCATCATACATGATATGGGAATAGTCATTGTCAAATCTCTGAATTGTATTTCAAGCAACACCCTCTGATAGGCAACTCATTGTTCATTCTCTCTCTCTCACTGTCTCTCTCTCCCTCTCACTCACTCTCTGCCCCTCTCTCTCTCTCTCTCTCTCTCTCTCTCTCTCTCTCTCTATTAGGATGTCCCATTCAACATTTATAAATGCCACTGGAAATATCAGGCTCTTGTTGTAATGTACGACATCCAACCTGACATCTCTCTCTCTCTCACTCTCTCTCCCTTTTTTTTTCTCTCTCTCTCCCTCCCTTTTTTGTCTCTCTCTCTCTTTCTCTCTTTCTCTCTCTCTCTCTCTCTCACTCTCTCTCTCACTCTCAACACACACACCGCTGCAGGTCATTGCGTTAATTATTCATACACACGTTCAGTTGCTGTCTCTTTCCTCACTCTCTCTCTCGTCTCAAGGTATTGAGTGTAATCTCATCTGAATAGAGAGGTGCTTAAAAGCATCAACCCCCACTCTCCCAGCCCCCAGACAAGAAGTCCCTGACTGTCCCAGCCCCCAGACAAGAACCCAAGTCCCCCACTCTCCCAGCCCCCACTCCAAAACAATAGTAGGTTAATCTCCACAAACAGCACTAACATATAGCTAACATGCATAGTTGCATACAGCAACTCCACGCTGCTAAATACGCTTGGAAAGTGGAGACATCATAGGATATCAAAAAGTAAACATTGATGGAGACACCTTGCCATTTTGGAAACACTGTTGCGTTTGCTAGCAAAGGGATTAACGGTAAATAAGGGAATTGTTTTGCTTCACAGTTCTACACTATTTTGCTAGCTACAGTAGCTTCGCCAAGGCAATAATAAACAGTACCCAAAATGGCAGGTGTCCTAAGTTGTGTTTACATTTGACCATTGTGATGCACATCCATGTGTATCCACTTTCGATGTGTATAGAAGGACCCAACTACAGTAGGGTCTGAAGTGTGGTGCTCCCAGACAATAAACATACATGTTTACTGGCCTCTTTGTCTCCTCAACAGGCCTGTCTACACACCTCTGAGAAACAGAGAGAGGGGGAGGAGGAGAGGGAGGAGGGTGTGGGTTGGGATGCCTCTGAAGAAATGAGTGGAGCAATGATGAGATTTGAGCATGTCTAAATCTCCTTCCCTCTTTACTGTAGCCTGCCCTTAATTACAGAAGCTTATTTCACTCAGAGAGAGAGGGAGAAAGAAAGGAGAGACAGAGAGAGAGAGAGAGAGAGAGAGAGAGAGAGAGAGAGAGAGAGAGAGAGAGAGAGAGAGAGAGAGAGAGAGAGAGAGAGAGAGAGAGAGAGAGAGAGAGAATGACATTACTGCTTTCTTTATAATGACATAATTACCATAGTCATAAGACTGGAGGGTGTTTAATGAAGAGATGTATACAGGACTATAACTAGAAGACAGCCTCAGGAGAGGAAACACTAAAACCTGACTAAAGAGACGGAGAGAAGGAGGGATGGAGGGCAGAAGAGGAGGAAAGAAAAGCGTAACACAAATTGAGTGCCTGTAGCAGACCGCAGTAGGAGGAATACATTAGAAGACTGAATTACTTTTCCCTGACAGCCTACAATACACTGCTGTCTACCGGCTCACACTAGACGGACAGTATGTGTGTGTGTGTGTGTGTTGGAATGATGTCCAGTGATGAGAAAATGACCAAGCTACCATGACAGTTTCATGTGGCCGTCCGTTTCATGTGGCCGTCCCTGGAAGGGCTAGAAGTGTGAGGTCAGGGGTTGAATGTAAGGACCCCGGGCATGCCGTCCCTTCAGATGCCTGTGTTATATTAGTGTGTTATTAGCCCCTCTGAATGAGTCCACATTAAAACAGGTCAGGTTTTCTTTTACACAAACACACACAGACACACACACACAGACAGACAGACAGACACGAAAGTCTACCACCGCACTCATCAACTCCGATGGTGTTATTATGGGGGAATTATGATAATTTGAGCCAAGTTCCTAATAACAGCCTGTGTAGATGTTGTGGCAGGGCCACTGACTGTATTTCCATTAGACATGCACTATTATTGTCAGTGGTTTCAATTTAACTTTCTATTTAAGTGGTTGAAACACAGTTTTAGTGGTATTGAAAGCAAAACCAGGTATTCACAATGCGCCTCAGAGTAGGAGGGCTGATCTAGGATCCAGATCCCTCTCTTATTCATTATGATTTAAAAGGTCAAACGGATCCTAGATCAGCACTCCTACCCTGAGACACTTTATGAATATGGGACCAGGCCTCAAAGACCACAATCCTGTTATTATCCCTCAATAATAATCAGATTATAACACTTTATAACAAGCTTGTATAGTCTATATGTCTCTCAGGTTCCCCTGATTGTGATCTCATTGACTCCATAGTAGCAGTAGGCCACCCCTGTATCTTGCGTGTTGTACTGTCCGCTCAGGTGGATCCTGACCTGGGTGGCCTGAACCATCTCCTGCTGGACTGGGGTGTTGTACATGTTGTTGTAGCCTGGACGCAGGTTGGGCTCCGGAGTCAACTTCCTGAAGGTGATGTTACCTTGGGAGTATGGGACATCACTGAAACACAAACACAGGCAGAGAGTACAAAGTCCACAACAGAAAGAGCAGAAAGTAAACTCTGAGGAATTCCCACTGTTTGTGTGCGTGTGTGTATGTGTGTGTCTATGTCTGTGTCTGTGTCTCTGTGTGTGTGTATGTGTATGTGTGTGGTGTTCAGGCTCAGTATGAGGGCATGTGTTAGAGTACTGTCTCACTAACTTGTGATTTTTACCCAACAGGGGACGACAGGTGCTGTTACTATTCACTGTTACTACTGCCTTATTCACTGTTACTACTGCCTTATTCACTGTTACTACTGCCTTATTCCCTGTTACTACTGCCTTATTCCCTGTTACTACTGCCTTATTCACTGTTACTAGTGCCTTATTCACTGTTACTACTGCCTTATTCACTGTTACTACTGCCCTATTCACTGTTACTACTGCCTTATTCACTGTTACTACTGCCTTATTTACTGTTACTACTGCCCTATTCACTGTTACTACTGCCTTATTCCCTGTTACTAGTGCCTTATTCACTGTTACTACTGCCTTATTCACTGTTACTACTGCCCTATTCACTGTTACTACTGCCTTATTCCCTGTTACTACTGCCTTATTCCCTGTTACTACTGCCTTATGTACTGTTACAACTGCCTTATGTACTGTTACAACTGCCTTATTCACTGTTACTACTGCCTTATTCACTGTTACTACTGCCTTATTCCCTGTTACTACTGCCTTATTCCCTGTTACTACTGCCTTATTCACTGTTACTACTGCCTTATTCACTGTTACTACTGCCTTATTCCCTGTTACTACTGCACACCCAGTCTTTGTCTTTCTGTCTTCTTTTTCTTCTAACTCTCAATCCATCTCTCCATTCCTGCTACCCGATCCTAGCTCTACCTCTCCCTCCGTCTGTTTCTATCCTCTCCTCTCCTCTCCTCTCCTCTCCTCTCCTCTCCTCTCCTCTCCTCTCCTCTCCTCTCCTCTCCTCTCCTCTCCTCTGCTCTCCTCTCCTCTGCTCTCCTCTCCTCTCCTCTCCATCTCTACTTCTTGGACTCTCTCTCACTCTCTTTCTCTCTCTCCCTCTCCTTCTTTCGCTAATAGGGTCAGACTTATCCAGGCCAGTTCTACTGTGACGTCACCTCTGCTCTAACCTGTCTCTCTGCTCAAGGTTTGTGTGTGTTTATGTGTTTCCTTGTGAATCTAAAATAAAGTTTTCAAATGTGTGTGTGTGTGTGTGTGTGTGTGTGTGTGTGTGTGTGTGTGCGTGTGTGTGTTAAGGGGGTGGAGTGCTGAAATATTGAGAGACTTGGTGCTAAGCTTTTGCTCTAAACACAATCACACAGACAGACAGACAGACAGACAGACAGACAGACAGACAGACAGACAGACAGACAGACAGACAGACAGACACACACACACATTTTTTCATAGTTTGATGCAGGGAGCAAAGGGTCTCAAAGACCAATAACGGTTTATTTTTGATTTTCCTATCAACCACTACTGCAGCTAACGAATGTACTAGGAGACTGTGTTAGTGTGCCAACCCACGGTGTTGCTGATTTATTTTATCACTCTAATCTATAATCATCACTTTAATCTTTATTTGTAAAAGAGATCCATGTTTATCCAATAAGGTGAAAGAAAGAGCAGTTAACCTCAGCTCTGTGGGGGTTCCATCGCTGTGATTGGAGGAGATCAAACACTTCCTGATTGTGTGGGGGTGTGTGTGTGCTAGTGTGCATTGTGTGTGTGTTCCTGTGTTTAATCGAAGCCTCTTCAGTCCCTCTCTACTCCACTCTCCCCTGCATCTCCCAGACAGATCTGAAATCTGGGAACACACTACCAGCAACACTGCCAAGACGAGCCAGAAAAGAACACACACACACACACACACACACACACACACACACACACACACACACACACACACACACACACACACACACACACACACACACACACACACACACACACACACACACACACACACACACACACACACACACACACACACACACACACACACACAACCTTAAGATCCGCTCGTCTTTTTAGAAACTGTGAATGTAATAGGAAATACAGTGATAGGAAATACATGTATTTCCATGACATAATTAAAAAGTTATTTTGGACTAACCAAAGTAGATATTTTCAAATGCATGCAACTTAAAAGTTTAATATCACAAAATTTCAATTTGAAATATGTTTGACATCAGAGCAATCTTGAGGGAATCCTATGAGTCAGGAAAAGATGTTCATATGATATACAAAACATTGCAGAGAGCATATCCAACATCTTTAAAAAATATAGAAACTATTGGAACCAAGACTTAAAAATAACTGATATTGGCACAAGATGGAGGGAATGTTGGAACATAAGTAACAAAATGTACGCTTAATCCAGTATAAACCTATGTATAGAATTGATTATACAAGAGACAAAAGTCACAAATTCCACAGCAATGGTAGAGTCTTGTCTTAAGTGGAAAACTAATAATGACTCAATAATCCATGTTTTCTGGGAATGCTATAAAGTCCAAAGGTCATGGGCTGAGTTAGAAAGTTGGCTGTCAGAAGTATTACAATATACATTTACTGTACTTTTAATCGGTTTGCCTGCCTATTTCAAGACATGGCATATGGGGATGTAGTGAGATACCTGATGGTTTGGACGATACTTAACGCAATGGAAAGATCAAATGCTTTAATTATCTACATGTTGAAAGTGCATGGGCGACAGAGAGAAACAAAACGGTGCAGTTTGAGGCCATGTGGAGGCGATGCAGGCTCTGGAGATTGGGGTGTGAGCAGATAGATCTGGGCAGGTGTGATGTCATTGATGTTTGTGTGTCTGTATGCTGTCTTGTGTGTCTTAAATGCGTATGTTTTGTAATGTATTAAGAATTAAATAAAAATTTTACAAAAATATATATCTGCTCCCCAAAGCTCCCAAGTACCCTGCTACTATCCCACAACACTCTGTCCCTAATCAAAGATGAAGCCTCTCTCTGGCAACGCTGACACAGATTAGGACAGGAAGAATCGAGTGTGTGTGTGTGTGTGTAAAGAAGTGTCTGTTTGATTGCTATTAGAGAAATAGAAAGAGAGAAGAAGGGAAGAGTGTGGGCTTAGTGGCTCCTTACCTGGGAAACTGTAGACAGTTGACAGAGTCTGTTCTGAGCAGGGGTCCATTGTTCTGCAGACCAAACAGGCTGCAGTCTCCCGCCATGTACTGCCAGTCTATCCACTCTTTTTTAAGAGGTCTACACATTTTTTTCTGAGGTCCTGGCTGATTTCTTTTGATTTTCCCATGATGTCGAGCAAAGAGGCACTGAGTTTGAAGGTAGGCCTTGAAATACATCCACAGGTACACCTCCAATTGACTCAAATGATGTCAATTAGCCTATTAGAAGCTTCTAAAGCCATGACATAATTTTCTGGAATTTTACAAGCTGTTTAAAGGCACAGTTAATTTAGTGCATGTAAACGTCTGACCCACTGGAGTTGCGATATAGTGAATTATAAGTGAAATAATCTGTCTGTAAACAATTGTTGGAAGAATTATGCACAAAGTAGATGTCCTAACCGACTTGCCAAAACTATAGTTTGTTAACATGAAATCTGTGGAGTGGTTGAAAAATTAGTTTAAATGACTTCAACCAAAGTGTATGTAAACTTCCAACTTCAACTGTACATGCGATTTCTTCCCATTCTTTTTTCTTTCCACATTTCAAATGCTCTTTGCTTGACGCATGCCTGGCAAATCCTTTGGTACTATCAACAGCATGCTTCAAGTTAGAATACCCAGCTTGGGTGAAGGCCTTGTCTGCGTTAACATTGGACCCAATACAGAACTATCGACATGGGAAACAAAATACCGCATCTGCAGTAAGCTAGTATTCCAGACACTCCCTTCCTATGAAACAGTTTCTACTAAGCTATATGGATTTTTTTTTAAAGGTCATACCAAGGATCATTTAGCTATTTGATTTTGAATTGGAAGACCCCTTGAAGTGTCAAAAAAATATATTAAAAAAATGTTGATGACATTTTTTTGGGGGGGCCTTACTGCTATAAGCCCATACAAACACATGGAACAAGAGATAGTCCCCAAAAATATAAAAAGGAAGTTTGTTCTGAAGTGTCTCTCCTATATCTGAGATATACTGTATAAGAATGATCAGGAAACATTTGTTTGTCTTTTTGACATGTATTTAACTCAATATTTCTGGCATTAAACAGTCTCCATATACACTTCCATTCATTTTTTCAACTGGACCTTCAGACGAGTCTTGTGAAGCTTGTGGGAGTCTTAGAGTTAAACAAGTGTTCGTGAGAGTCTCACCTTTGCACAGAGGGGTCATATTAGTGTGTATGCCAAACTATTCTTACGCTACAGACAGAAGTTGGCAGATCGGCTGTACCGACTTCAGACGAGTCGCCAAACCATTCAGACGCTACAGACGATTTTGTGAGAAGACCGATTTTAAGGATGTCTCATGGTCTGACAAACACCACTCTAGCACTTTTGGCTCGGGAGCACTATTTTCAGAACTACTGGCTAAAAAGTATACAAAAGTCTCTGAAACAGTGAAACAGTGTGTGTGTGTGTGTGTGTACTGTACATGGTGGTGAGTGTGTGTACCAGTCAGTCAGTCCACACAGGGAGATGTGGATGGAGAGACTAGCCATCCCTGGATTATCTACTATCAACACAACAACAGTCTAGGCTGGGACACTGAGACACACAGCATGGAGCCTACTGAGCTGCACTGCTGCACTGCTTAATTCACACACACACGCACGCACACACACACAAACACGTAAACAGAGGCGCAAGGACACACACATGTACACTCACACACTCTTCAGAGAGGAGATGGCTGTGTTTTATCTGGGGACTTGAGCTGAGAAGCCGTGTCAGGACAGCCCCAAATCCAACACACACACACACACACACACACACACACACACACACACACACACACACACACACACACACACACACACACACACACACACACACACACACACACACACACACACACACACACACACACACACACACACACACACACACACACACACACACACACACACACACACACACACACACACCCTTTCCCCCTACCCCCTCCTTCACTCCCTCCCTCTCTGTAAAGAGCTTTGTTGTGCTTAAACACAGAGGGAGATGAGGCCTCTGTCTCAGATTTACCCTGGCTGACGATAGCCACACAAACACACACTACAGGTGCAGGGAGACAGATAGCCTACTGTACTGTCCTAGCCTTACAGCTCTATCTACCACACATACACAGCTCTACCTACCACACATACACAGCTCTACCTACCACACATACACAGCTCTACCTACCACACATACACAGCTCTACCTACCACACATACACAGCTCTACCTACCACACATACACAGCTCTACCTACCACACATACACAGCTCTACCTACCACACATACGCAGCTCTACCTACCACACATACACAGCTCTAGAGCTCCAATTGTCACAACTATGAACACCTTTGGTAATCTGACAGTATAATCTTGATTAGTATGTAGATCTATTTGAGTACTTCAACCACGGGCAGAATCCATTGTAAGTAAATCAAAGACAACTAGAAAGTACGAGAGAGCACTTGGAATCTAAGACCCTGTCTCCCTGCCTCTACCTCCTCAGAGAGACGAAGACACAGAGCCAGACACACACACATACACACACACACGCATGCATACACACACGCATGCACACACACACACACACACACACACACACACACACACACACACACACACACACACACACACACACACACACACACACACACACACACACACACACACACACAGTTACCTGGTACTGTCCACTGATCAGGTCCATGGTGATGGTCAACCCCTGGTCCATGTCTTCCTGTCCGGTCAGTATGTTGAGCTCCTAGGATGTACCCACGTCCCGTTCGCTGACAGGGTGGGCATCCAGGTTGAGCCTCAACACACTGTTGTTAGTGGTATCCTCCACCGCGTTTGGGATAAAGTACCTGGACAGGGATGGGTTAATGTGTTGTTGTTGTAGCTGTATTTATCTTTGTTGTGCTGCAAGTGAGAATTGGTTTTCTGTTAACTTGGTTAAATTAAAGCTTATGGGTCGTTTCACCAATTAGGTGCCTTTTGAGAAGTGTACATTTTTTTTAACATTCTGTCATAAAGTGCACGTGTTCAACTTCATAAAAAAAGTTTTCCCATCTCAAAGAAAGTTACATAAAAAATGAAAAACTATAATAGGTGCCTAATAAGTGCCAAATAAAGTGACATGGTTGACTGTAACTGGGTTGACCGTAAAGCACATGAATCCCAACTGGGTTGACTGTTATCCCATGAATCCCAACGTGACATGGGGAATGGAAGCTTGTTGTGAGTAACAAGGAATGGCAACTGAATGCAAGCTTAACAAAAAAATTAAAATGGTTAAAACATTTCTATGCTGTCTATCTATGGGTAACAGGGTTGACATGTAACGCTCAGATTTCCACCCCAAAACACCAGAAAAGGCCAAAAACAGTAGAACCAGCTCACCTGCTTTTACAATTTTTTTCAATGTTTCTTGAAAAAAATAGTGTTTTTGAAAAAAATATTTAAAAAGGAATAGTTTCACCATGTTAAATTGAGAGTTCAGTTCACGTAACAAGGTTGACCTTAAAATGAGGGATGACAAATAAATAATAATCTTCAGAAATGACAAAATAACTAGCTTGGGATTTACAATGATGGTGAAAACAAACGGAGCACAGAGGGACATGTCAAAATGCTTTATTTTGTCACTTTAGTGTCTACGGGATCGGTGTCCCTTATATGGGACGGTTGCTGCTCAATATGCGATATGTGACTAAAATGGTGTTGTTAAAAACAGCCAACTTTACGGGACATAATTTGGTACAGTTGAAGTCGGAAGTTTACATAAACCTTAGACAATACATTTAAACTCAGTTTTTCACAATTCCTGACATTTAATCCCAGTAAAATGTCCCTGTCTTAGGTCAGTTAGGATAACCACTTTATTTTAAGAATGTGAAATTACAGAATAATAGTAGAGAAAATTATTTATTTAAGCTTTTATTTATTTTGTCACATTCCCAGTGGGTCAGAAGTTTACATACACTCTATGGTAGCATTGCCTTTAAATTGTTTAACATGGGTCAAACATTTTGGGTAGCCTTCCACAAGATTCCCACAATAAGTTGGGTGAATTTTTGCCCATTCCTCCTGACAGAACTGGTGTACCTGTGTCAGGTTTGTAGGCCTCCTTGCTCGCACATTTTCTATAGGATTGAGGTCAGGGCTTTGTGATGGCCACTCCAATACCTTGACTTTGTTGTCCTTAAGTTATTTTGCCACAACTTTGGAAGTATGCTTGGGGTCATTGTCCATTTGGAAGACCCATTTGCGACCAAGCTTTAACTTCCTGACTGATGTCTTGAGATGTTGCTTCAATATATCTACAATAATTTACCGATCTATTTTGTGAAGTGCACCAGTCCCTCCTGCAGCAAAGCACCCTCACAACATGATGCTGCCACCCCTGTACTTCACGGTTGGATATGACGGCTGTGTGGTCCCATGGTGTTTATACTTGCGTATTATTTTATGTACAGATGAACTTGGTACCTTCAGGCGTTTGGAAATTGCTCCCAATGATGAACCAGACTTGTGGAGGTCTAAAATGTATTTTCTGAGTTCTTGGCTGATTACTTTTGATTTTCCCATGATGTTGAGCAAATAGGCACTGAGTTTGAAGGTAGACCTTGAAATATATCCACAGGTACACCTCCAATTGACTCAAATTATGTCAATTAGCCTATTAGAAGCTTCTATAGCTGGAATTTTCCAAGTGATTTAAAGGCACAGTCAACTTAGTGTATGTAAACTTCTGACCAACTGGAATTGTGATATAGTGAATTATAAGTGAAATAATCTGTCTGTAAACAATTGTTGGAAGAATTACTTGTGTCATGCACAAAGTAGACGTCCTAATGGTTTTTTGGCGCCGCCCTGAGTGGTCGCCTGTTAAGCAGCTCCCGTTGTTTGTGCATAAATTGTTGTTTTAGTTCGTTTTTTTCGTCTCTTTTCTTTAGTTTTATTTTTTATTTTGCTACAGTTGAACTATAATAGTTCAGGATTATGGATTTTATGGATTTTATCGCAGCTGAACGTCGACAGGAGTCGTCAACTGTTATTGTTTACAACAGAGCCCAGCTCCTGGATTTAGCCCACGCAGCGCTGCTGCTCCCCAGGGAAAAGTTTGATATTCCGGACGAATTGAAAAGGCGACGCCGTGGATGTAGGGCGGGATTGAAATGTAAGGCAAAGCGGAGGAGGTTCAAGTACAATCCGGCTATACCATCTATTATTATGGGCAATGTGAGGTCTCTACATAAAAAGATGGATGAGTTGGAGGGACTTGTTCGTGGACAAAGGATTTATCGGGAAACGAGCCTAATGTTTTTTTCTGAGACTTGGCTGAACGATAACATCCCCATACAGAACGTCACTATCGACGGTTTCCAGACCATCAGAGCGGACAGGGATTGCGTCTCTTCCGGTAAGAGTAAGGGTGGTGGGCTGGCTTTATTAGTTAACAACAGATGGTGTCATCCGAACCATATTACTCTTAAGGAAGAGTTTTGTAGCCCGGACATTGAACTATTAGCTGTTAGCCTGAGACCCTACTATTTGCCGAGGGAATTCACGGCGGCCATTGCTGTTATTGTTTACATCCCGCCCTCTGCTGACGCAAACGCAGCGTGTGACGTCATCCACTCTGTTATCGCGAGGTTACAGACAGCGCATCCCAGTGCTTTCTTTGCCATTTCGGGGGATTTTAACCATGCATCTCTCTCTTCAACGCTGCCCACGTTCAAACAGTTCGTGAAGTGCCCAACCAGGAATAATAAAACTCTGGACTTGTTATATGCTAATGTGAAGGATGCATACAACTCCACTGCACTCCCTCCCCTCGGTAGATCGGATCACAACCTTGTCCACCTCACCCCACTCTACAGGCCTTTGGTCCAACAGCAGCCTGCAACCACCAGGACTATTAGGAGATGGTCCCCGGAGGTGAATGAGGCCCTACAGGACTGCTTTGAAACAACAGACTGGGATGTGCTCTGTGAGGCTCATGGGGAGGACATCGATGGACTCACTGACTGCATAACAGACTATATTAATTTTTGTGTAGACAACACTGTACCCACCAGCAAGGTACGCTGTTTCCCAAACAATAAACCCTGGGTCACCAGCGACCTGAAGGCCAAGCAGAATGAGAAGAAGAGGGCCTTCAAGGAGAGGGACAAGGACAAGGACAAATTGAAATGCGTCCAGAGGGAGCTGAAGATGCGGATTGCTGAGGGGAAGAGAGTGTATAAGGAGAAGATGGAGGACAAGCTGAGGCAGAGCCAGGTGAGAGAGGTGTGGAAGGGTATGAGAAATATCACTGGCTTCAAAAAGTCAAACAGTGGGCAGACGGAGGGGACCCAGGACAGAGCCAATGAGCTGAACCAATTTTTTAACAGGTTTGATACTGGCCCTGTCCACCTCCCCTCCAGCTCCCCAGACCACACACCCTCACGGCTGTCCCACCCCCACTTTGCTCACAGCACCTCTGCTGAGACAATCAGTGACCCCACCTCCGCCCCTGCTCCCCCTGGACTGATCCTCAACACCCCCCTTCCCCCCACCTCCCCACCTGGGCTGGCTTTCACCACCAACCAAGTGAAGAGAGAGCTGGAGAGACTACATCAGTGGAAAGCGGCGGGCCCTGATGGCATCAGCCCAAGGGTGCTGAGGGTCTGTGCTGACCAACTGTGTGGAATACTCCAGCGTCTTTTCAACCTTAGCCTGAGCCTAGAAAGGGTCCCTGTGCTGTGGAAAACATCCTGCCTCGTCCCAGTGCCCAAGAAGGCACACCCCACTGTCCTGAATGACTTCAGACCTGTAGCACTAACATCCCACATCATGAAGACCCTGGAAAGGTTAGTCCTCGCTCACCTCAGACCCCTGGTGTGTTCATCAATGGACCCCCTGCAGTTTGCATACCAGCGCAACATCAGGGTGGATGATGCAAGCATCTACCTTCTGCAGAGGGCCTACTCTCACCTGGACAACGCAGGTTGCACTGTGAGGGTTATGTTTTTTGACTTCTCCAGTGCCTTCAATACCATTCAGCCCCTGCTACTGGGTGAGAAGATGAGGAGGATGAAAGTGGAAGCACCATTAGTCTCCTGGGTCACGGACTATCTGACCGGTAGGCCACAATTTGTGCGACTACAGAGCTGTGTGTCAGAACGGGCAGTTAGCAACACAGGGGCCCCCCAGGGAACGGTCCTGTCCTGTTCACCCTCTACACCTCAGACTTCAGATATAACTCTGAAACATGCCACCTACAGAAGTTCTCGGATGACTCTGCTATTGTAGGGTGCATCAGGGGTGGGCAGGAGGAGGAGTACAGGAGCACAATCAGTGACTTTGTGTTGTGGTGTGAGCAGAACCACCTTCAGCTCAACATCAGCAAAACAAAGGAGATGGTGGTGGACTTCAGGAGAACCAAGACAAAACTCCCTATACAGGGGATGGATATGGAAATGGTTGGGTCATACAAGTTCCTGGGAGTCCATATGGACAACTGGCTGGAATGGGCCGGTAACACCGGGGCCCTGTACAAAAAGGGCCAGAGCCGACTCTACTTTCTGAGGAGGCTCAGGTCCTTCAACGTGTGCAGTAAACTACTGCATACCTTCTACCAGTCTGTGGTGGCCAGTGCCATCTTTTTTGCAGTGGTGTGCTGGGGAGCAAACATCAAAGCCGGTGATGCTTCTCGGGTAAATAAGCTGATCAGGAAGGCTAGCTCTGTCCTGGGGATGTGCCTTGACACTCTAGAGGAGGTGGCGGAGAGACGGATCCTGGCCAAACTGCTGGCCATCATGGAAAACGTCACCCACCCTCTGCACGCTATGGTTATGACGCAGAGGAGCACTTTCAGTCACAGACTGATCCCACCACGGTGTGCCAGAGAGCGCTACAGGAGGTCCTTCCTGCCGGCAGCTATTAGACTATATAAGTCTGTATATACATACTCATGTACAGTTGTTATATCATATCACATGCAATATTGTAAGTAATTATTGGACTTAACTTACGTAGGCATTCACTCAGGAATGCATATTAGTATCCTGCCAGTTGCACCTTTTCTCATTGCTTTTAGTATATCGAATGTGCAATACGTGCAGTTGTCTGTAATTAAACCCTGCGCACTAAGGACTGTATTTTAAGGGAATTACTATTATTACCCCAAATGATATCATACACACATTTAGCTATTTAAGTATCTCTTCCTGTCATTTACCTGTACAGTTTGTGTAACCATGCAAGTATTCACTTATCTGTAAATATAACTGTATACTTAACTGTACAGCTAATTTAACCATGCAAAATATTCACTTACCTGTTCATTTACCCAGTCTGTCTATTAAGTCAACTATTATTACCCTCACTTATATCATATGCATTTTTAGCTACTGAAGTAGTTCTCTGCCATCGACCTGTATAGTATAGTTAACCATCCAACATCCACCAATGTATAGTGTACATATTCAGCCAACCACCCATACTATGCAATGTCTTTTTTATAGCTTTTATTTTTTTGCACTCCAGATATCTTGTATTTCTATACTTTTTCATACTGCCGCTCTATGTATCATCTTTTGTGTACTTTCGTTGTGGCATTTTGCACCTGCCCTGTGTTTTGTTGTAGCTGCTTGACAATGAAATTTCCCCCCCCGGGGGATAAATAAAGTACCTATCTATCTATCTATCTATCTATCTATCTATCTATCTATCTATCTATCTATCTATCTATCTATCTATCTATCTATCTATCTATCTATCTATCTATCTATCTATCTATCTATCTATCTATCTATCTATCTATCTATCTATCTATCTAACCGACTTGCCAAAACTATAGTTTGTTAACATGAAATCTGTGGAGTGGTTGAAAAATGTGTTTTAATGACTTCAACCTAAGTGTATGTAAACTTCCGACTTCAACTGTGCATTCACCGCTGAAGGTAAATAATGTACCTACATTCAGTAATCTTGCTCTGATTTGTCATCCTGAGGGTCCCAGAGATAAAATGTAGTGTAGTTTTGTTTGAAAAATCTATTTTTATATTCAAATGTAGGAACTAGGTTCTACAGTTTGATCTGTGGCTCCACACCCACCCCGCTCGGCCATCTAGATGTGTGAAGGTTAGTGTCTTTTCTGTAGGGAAGCTAATGATCCATCATGTATGACATTCCTGGGAGTGTGCAAACTTACATTTTGTCTTACCATAGCATTGTTGTATGTTCTCTATAGTTATGTACATGAAAACCAATTCGGCACATTTGTGAAAACTCCTGGCAGACTCGATACAAAATATTGTGTAGTGATGTAATTCTTCACTGGATTAGTCTGAAACTTTGTACACACACTGCTGCCATCTGGTGGAAATCTAAATTACATATAGAATCCTACATCACTGTCTGGCCTGTTTTTATGTTTGTATTATCTTTTACCAGATCTAATTCTTCTACATTAATTTCACATTTACACAAAGTTCAAAGTGTTTCCTGTCAAATGATATCGAGAATATGCATATCCTTGATCAAGGTCCTGAGCTACAGGCAGTTAGATTTGGGTATGTCATTTTAGGAAAAAAATATATTTGTCCAATCCTTTTAGCAAGTCCGGTATTCATATTTAAAAAAATATTTATATATATATATATATATTGGTGCACAATTTCAATATATATTTATAAAAGGACGCAAAAGGAACTCTTTTTGTGGAACGACACTTACAGCGGGTGAAATAAGTATTGAACACGTCACCATTTTTCTCAGTAAATATATTTCCAAAGGTGCTATTGACATGAAATGTTCACCAGATGTTGGTAACAACCCAAATAATCCATACATACAAAGAAACCAAAACAAATAAGTTCAGAATTTAAGTTATGTGTAATAATGCGAAATGACAGGGAAAAAGTATTGAACACATGAAGAAAGGGAGGTGTAAAAAGGCATGGAAAGCCAAGACAACAGCTGAAAACTATCAGTAATTAAAAAGCAATCCAGCCCCCTGTCAGTGCAAATTAATATCAGCTGGTTCAGTCCCAACTGATGGCCTACAAAATGGTCTCATTGCCAAGGTGTCACACAAGACACATCTCATGATGGGTAAAAGCAAAGAGCTGTCTCAAGACCTTTGCAACCTAATTGTTGCAAAACATAATGATGGCATTGGTTATAGGCGCATTTCTAAGCTTCTGAATGTTCCAGTGAGCACTGTTGGGGCCATAATACGGAAGTGGAAAGACAATCATTTCACCATAAACTTGCCTCGACCAGGTGCTCCTCGCAAGATTTCTGACAGAGGAGTGAAAAGAATAATCAGAAGAGTTGTCCAAGAGCCAAGGACCACTTGTGGAGAGCTTCAAAAATACCTGCAATTAGCAGGTACTGTTGTCTCAAAGAAAACAGTCAGTAATGCACTCCACCGCCATGGCCTGTATGCACGCTCACCATGCAAGACTCCATTGCTGAAAAAAAAGCATGTTGAAGCTCGTTTAAAGTTTGCTGCACAACATTTGGAAAAGCCAGTGAAATACTGGGAGAATATAGTGTGGTCAGATGAGAGCAAAATTGAACTGTTTGGATGTCATAATACACACCATGTTTGGAGGAGAAATGGCACTGCACATCACCCTAAAAACACCATACCAACAGTGAAGTTTGGAGGTGGAAACATCATGGTGTGGGGCTACTTTTCAAACAAAAGGTACTGGCAAACTTCACATAATTGAAGGAAGGATGAATGGGCAAATTTACTGAGACGTTCTTGACAAAAATCTGCTGCCATCTACCAGGATGATGAAGATGAAACGAGGGTGGACATTTCAGCAAGACAATGATCCCAAACACACAGCCAAGGAAACTCTCAATTGGTTTCAAAGAAAGAAAATAAAGCTGCTAGAATGGCCCAGCCAATCACCTGACTTAAATCCCATTGAAAATCTATGGAAAGAACTGAAGATTCATAGAAGTGGCCCACGGAACCTTCAAGATTTGAAGACTGTTTGTGTGGAAGAATGGGCCAAACTCACACCAGAGCAATGCATGCGACTAGTTTCTCCATACAGGAGGCTTCTTGAAGCTGTCATTACCAACAAAGGCTTTTGTACAAAGTATTAAATAAATATCAGTAAGTGTGTCATTTCACATTATTACACATAACTTAATTTCTGAACGTATTTGTTTTGGTTTCTTTGTATGTATGGATTACTTGGGTTGTTACCAACATCTGGTGAAAATGTCATGTCAATAGCACCTTTGGAAATATATTTACTGAGACAAATGGTGACGTGTTCAATACTTATTTCACCCGCTGTATATACAGTGCCTTCGAAAACTATACTTTTTCCACATTTTTACAGCCTTATTTTTAAAATTAAGTAAATATAATATATTCCTCAGCAATCTACACACAATACCCATACTGACAAAGCAAAACATATTTTTGGCAATTTTTGCTAACGTATTAAAAACAAAAAACAGTACATACCCGTGTTCGATACCGGGCTGTATCGCAGCCGGCCGTGACCGAGAGACTCATGAGGCAGCGCACAATTGGCCCATCATCGTCCGGGTTAGGGGAAGGTTTGGCCGGAAGGGATGTCCTTGTTCCATCGCGCTGTAGTGACTTGTGGCGGGCCGGGTGCACGCACGCTGACTTTCCTCTGACACATTAGAGTGGCTGACTTCCGGGTTAAGCAAGCAGTGTGTCAAGAAGCAGTGCGGCTTGGCAGGGTCGTGTTTCGGAGGATGCATGACTCTTGACCTTCGCCTCTCCCGAGTCCGTACGGTAGTTGCAGTGATGGGACAAGACTGTAACTACCAATTCGATATCACGAAATTGGGGAGAAAAAGGGGTCAACATTTTTTTATAAAACCCTTTGTTATGAGACTCAAAATTGAGCTCAGGTGCATCCTGTTTCTATTGATCATCCTTGAGATGTTTCTACAACGTGATTGGAGTCCACCCGTGGTAAATTCATTTGATTGGTGTCACGACTTCGGCTGAAGTTGCTCCCTTCCCTCGGACGGGCTGCCGAAGTGGGTCAATGTCGCCCGAGTTCTAGCCACCACCGACCCACCACTCAGTGTTTGTCTGCCCTGTTTCGTTTCAGCACCTGTTCCCCATTTGTTCACTAATTGTGGGTGCGTCTTATTCCCTCTGCACACCCCGGGTCCCTGTCGGTGATTATTGTACTATGAGTGTGTATGGGAGCTAACGTTGTTTCGTAGCTCCCCCTTTTGTTCAGACCGGAGAGTTTGTTTTTCCGTGTAATAAAATAGTGGTTATTCTCGATACTCTCCTGCCTCCCTGCGCCTGCTTCCATTACGCCTTCCTTGCGAAATCACTCACAATTGGACATGATTTGGAAAGACACACAACTGTTTATGTAAGGTCCCACAGTTGACAATGCATGTCAGAACAAAAACCAAGCCATGAGGTCGAAGGAATTGTCCATAGAGCTCCAAGACAGGATTGTGTCGAGGCACAGATCTGGGGAAGGGTACCAACACATTTTTGCAGCATTGAAGGTCCCCAAGAACACAGTGGCCTCTATCATTCTTAAATGGAAGAAGACTCTAATGAAACCAATATTGAACTCTTTGGCCTGAGAGCCATTTGTCATGCCTGGAGGAAACCTATCACCATTCTTACTGTGAAGTATGGCGTTGGCAGCATCATGCTGTTGGGATGTTTTTCAGCGGCAGGGACTGGGAGACTAGTCAGGATCAATGCAAAGACTAACCGAGCAAAGTACAGAGAGATCCTTGATAATAACCTGCTCCAGAGCGCTCAGGACCTCAGACTGGGGCAAAGATTCACCTTCCATCAAGACAATGCAGGAGAGGCTTCGGGACAAGTCTCTGAATGTCCTTGACTGGCCCAGCCAGAGCCCGTACTTGAAACCAATCTAACATCTTTGGAGGGACCTGAAAATAGCTGTGCAGCAACGCTCCCCATCCAACCTGACAGAGCTTGAGAGGATCTGCAGAGAACAATGGGAAAAAATCCACAAATACAGGTGTGCCAAGCTTATAGCGTCATACCCAAGAAGACTCTAGGATGTAATAAATAAACAAAGTATTGAGTAAAGGATCTGAAAACTTATGTAAAAGTGATATTTACGGTTTTTTTCTATATATATACACATTTGCTAAAATTTCTAATAACCTGTTTTTGCTTTGTTATTATAGGGTATTGTGTGTAGATTAATGAGGACATTTAAAAAATAAATCCATTTTAGAATAAGGCTGTAACCTTAGCAAAATGTGGAAAATGTCAAGGGCTCTGAATACTTTCCGAAGGCACTGTAGTTAATAAATAATAGGCATATCAATCAATCAGTATATCAATCAGTCAATTAGCCAATCAATAAACTGTTGCATACATACCTCCCCACTAGGGGGCGTCCTCTAGGGTGATTGGGGAATGGGGGGGCAGCGGCATTGTGACTGGGGATGGAGGGGGGCAGGAGGCCTATCTAGATGGGGGAGAAAGATTAGTCAGGTTGTGAGTAAAAAAAAAAGCTTACTAGAGGTCATTTCATAACCTGCTTACAAAAAATGCAGTGAAATTATTACATTATACAGGAAAAAAAGAGAAGAAAATCATCCTTCCACCCTCGCTTCATCCCTTCTTCCATCCCTCTCACCTATTAGTTAGCGTGTTAGGGTAAAATCTAAAGTCCTGCATTCCGAGCATGAATTGATTTGACCCTGGAGAGAGAGAATAAAGAGAAGAGAGGGAGGGTGAGAGGCGAGAGGAGAAGAGAGTGAGGATGATAGGTGAGAGGAGAAGAGAAGAGAGGGATGTCAATGGCCTGTAATGAAGACTGTGAGCTGGATCCATAGTGACCAGTGGATTAGCTTATCTTTCTCTTTATACTCTGTTAAAGGCACAACGACACTGAGCTGAGTGCTGTTTAGTTTATCTAGCAGTGTTATTTACAATGGACTGGTCTGTGAGCTATACTGTATCAATGCCTAAAATGGTAGACCTCTTAGACTTAACACCAGGAACCATAAAGAGACACAGATAACTCTCTCTCTCTCTCTCTCTCTCTCTCTCTCGCCAGTTTTGCTGATACTACAGAATGGCAGGGGTACTTAGGCTCTGTCTATACTTTCAGGCTCTAGACAACTCTGTTTCATCAGCTATGTTACAACTAATGCTTTTGGCGCTTACAGAAACACTGTACACACATAAAGAGCGTACGAGCTATGAAGCGGTTTCCTTTAGAAAACGTGTCTCTCAGTATCAGTGGAGAAACAGTAGCAGCCTGTGTGTACTGTAGCCTGTTGGCAGTGGTAGGAGAGCTGGAGAGCTGGAGATCTGAGAAGGTTCAACATCAGGACGTGGATCCAAACACATGGAGATTTTAATGCTACAGGAGATAGAGACTTTCCCTGCCTTTTCCCTCCACAGCTAAGAGTCTTGTCTTTCATATGCCGAACAAAGAGTCTTTCTCTGCCCAGCTAACATCTCTGTTGTTCCATACTTGTCACAACTAGAGCTAACATCTCCTCACGTCAGAAGGCCTGCCATGTGTGTGTGGATGAGTGTGTATGTGTGTTTCACAGTGTGTGTTTGTGTGTATATCTGGAGAGATGAGCTGTAGACAGGACAGTAGTAGGGGATGGAGGAGAGCAGCTCCACAGCTCTCTACAGCCCAGGGCTTTGGATGAGGGGTTCTTTAGTGTGTGGAAACAGGATTAGGCCTTCTGAAACACTGAGCATTGTTGCTGTGATGATGCACTGTAAGCCTTTTTCCCCTCTCTCTCTATGTCTCTCTCTATGTCTCTCTCTGTCCCTCTCTCTGTCCCTCTCTCTGTCCCTCTCTCTGTCCCTCTCTCTCTCTCTCTCTCTCTCTCTCTCTATCCTGCGTATACTTACTGTATGTGTCCATCTAGGGAGAAAATGACCACTGTGATAATTCAAAGGGTTGTCCATGACGAGGATCCATCCTAGCATCCCACTTTGGTCTTTGGTCAATCAATTTAATCAATCGGATCAACATTCTACTGATTAAATCCACTGATCAGCATTCGTGACACAACACAAATGAGAGTGGGTGAACAATACAGCTGATAACTAGTATGGATCGGTATAATGCTGATCCTATCATGGGCTGTTCATATGCTACCTGGGTGTAAATCACTATTTAATAGCAGATGAGCATCATGACTGTGTAGTGGAAATCCTTTGTTATTAGGTTAAATAACAGAAGGAGATTGTACTCCCTGTTGCAGCTTCTTTTCAGTGTGTTTCTATTGACACTGATGGAGACTGTCAAGGAAATCAAGCAATAGGCCTGACCAGGATAAAGATATTTAACACAATTTCATAGCATCATTTCATATCCCATTAACTTTAAAAAGGAACTCACACATCTGAGCTATCTTGTTGCAGGTGCATGGGTAGCAATGAGCTAACTTGTAAGAAAAGAGCAACCCGCTTATGTGTCGCCCTCTTGACCTGGCGTCATCAGAGCTTTTATTTCTTTATATTATAATGACTTCAAAACTATTTTTTTTTGTCATTCCTCACTCATAGCCCTCTATCTGTGCCATACTGTGCATGTTTGTATGTACCCACAGTCTCACCTTTCCCCTTTAACTAGGGTAGTTTGTATTTCCTTGGTGTTCCCCTAGGAAAGTACAGTGTACCTACCCATATACTGTAGGCATGTACGCATCATGTTTGATGTTGTATGATGTTGTCGTTACCATTAGAGCTCAGTCTGACCCTCATGGCACTGTCTGTTCTGATTTCAGAGATGGGCGAGGTCAGAGGTTCAGTGTCAAAAGGCGTGCAGTCCTCCTCCAGCCCATCCAGGAAGAGACTGACGCACCAGTCATGCACCTGTGGACCAATTATAAAACATCATTACTCTGTGATCCAAACATAACTCTGAACTAGCCTAATTAGAATGCACCATTTATTCTGTTAGCCAATCAGAACTCTACATACTGTAACTCTTTGCTTGAGACTTTATGTCACCATAGACAAAATTGTATACAGTGAAGCGGAAAACGTTTGAATTTCACTGACAAAGTTTGGACCATTGCCTGCTCCTTTACCAGGCCTGATACAAGCTCTGTTAGGGTGTACTTAACAGCATGTGGGGCTATTGTTTGTGACAGAGTGGGAAGTGTTAGCAGGTATTGTTCAATCACACTGTAGCCTAGGAGCATTCAGTGTTCAGTCTGCCAGTCAGTTAGATGCTATGAATGAATTATACATACGGATAATCTTCCAGTTCATTTCCCTAGCAGAATCCCCCTCAGGCTAAAACCTCAGCCACAAATGAGCTTCCTGTTGACCAAAACCACTCCTCTCCCCGACCATGAATATTAAAACACAGACACAGTCAAAGCAACTGCATCCCTTCAGATCAAAATTCTGGGAAAATATGTTTATAGACCTTAAAAACTTCAATGTTGTCTCTGTCTCCATTTTCTTCTCCATCTATTCCACTCTCCCACTTATGCAGTATCTGGCTAGCATACACCGTGGTAGCACAGATAAGAGACTCTCTCTCTCTCTCTCTCTCTCTCTCTCTCTTCGCCTCTTTAGAGGAGTTGAAACGGTGCAGGGAAATAAGTCTGGCCCAAAACACCTTGGGGATGAAGGACAGGCTGCGCTGCCTGCCTGCCTGTCTGTGTCTGGGCCGCTCTTGGAATCTCTAAACAGCCAATGGCGTGCGTGGAGATCTGAGATGTTGTCAAGGTGATGTAAATGAATTGGGAATAGCTTTATCCTGCTTAGCTCCACAAGGCCCTCTCACCAGTCTTCCTCCTCACCTGCCCTATTGGCTAATTAATTAATATTTTTTTCTCAGAGGCTCACCTGTCCCCTACATCTCTCTCTCTCTCTCTCTCTCTCTCTCTCTCTCTTCGCCTCTTTAGAGGAGTTGAAACGGTGCAGGGAAATAAGTCTGGCCCAAAACACCTTGGGGATGAAGGACAGGCTGCGCTGCCTGCCTGCCTGTCTGTGTCTGGGCCGCTCTTGGAATCTCTAAACAGCCAATGGCGTGCGTGGAGATCTGAGATGTTGTCAAGGTGATGTAAATGAATTGGGAATAGCTTTATCCTGCTTAGCTCCACAAGGCCCTCTCACCAGTCTTCCTCCTCACCTGCCCTATTGGCTAATTAATTAATATTTTTTTCTCAGAGGCTCACCTGTCCCCTACATCTCTCTCTCTCTCTCTCTCTCTCTCTCTCTTCGCCTCTTTAGAGGAGT
Organism: Thymallus thymallus; assembly: GCA_023634145.1. Taxonomy (NCBI): domain Eukaryota; kingdom Metazoa; phylum Chordata; class Actinopteri; order Salmoniformes; family Salmonidae; genus Thymallus; species Thymallus thymallus. The sequence continues at coordinate 25,454,338 of CM042405.1, forward strand.
TGAAACGGTGCAGGGAAATAAGTCTGGCCCAAAACACCTTGGGGATGAAGGACAGGCTGCGCTGCCTGCCTGCCTGTCTGTGTCTGGGCCGCTCTTGGAATCTCTAAACAGCCAATGGCGTGCGTGGAGATCTGAGATGTTGTCAAGGTGATGTAAATGAATTGGGAATAGCTTTATCCTGCTTAGCTCCACAAGGCCCTCTCACCAGTCTTCCTCCTCACCTGCCCTATTGGCTAATTAATTAATATTTTTTTCTCAGAGGCTCACCTGTCCCCTACATCTCTCTCTCTCTCTCTCTCTCTCTCTTCGCCTCTTTAGAGGAGTTGAAACGGTGCAGGGAAATAAGTCTGGCCCAAAACACCTTGGGGATGAAGGACAGGCTGCGCTGCCTGCCTGCCTGTCTGTGTCTGGGCCGCTCTTGGAATCTCTAAACAGCCAATGGCGTGCG
>CM042405.1:25455025-25462525 GCA_023634145.1 Thymallus thymallus
CATTACAGACGATCTGCACTGCAGATTAATGCTAAACATTCCCGTGTGACGTGTGTGTGTGTGTGTGTCTGACTATGTGTGTACTGTATGTGTGTGCTTGTCTAGGTGTGTGTGTGTGTGTGTGTGTGTGTGTGTGTATGTATGTGTGTGTGTGTGTGTGTGTATATGTGTGTGTGTGTGTGTGTATGTGTGTGTGTGTGTGTATATGTGTGTGTGTGTGTGTGTGTGTGTGTGTGTATGTGTGTGTGTGTGTGTATGTGTGTGTGTGTGTGTGTGTGTGTGTGTGTGTGTGTGTGTGTGTGTGTGTGTGTGTGTGTGTGTGTGTGTGTGTGTGTGTGTGTGTGTGTGTGTTTGTTACCACTCTACTTTAACTCTGAATTAGACCCAGAATGGATCCTTAAAAACGGGTGCTGGATTATAGCTGCCTTACCGAGGCAGGTTGGCGGGGTCTGTGCTGGTCGTCGAGGTCCCCTGGTAACAGTAAAGCCCTCTGTCTCCGTGGAGACGCCAGATGGAGTGACATTAAGATGGTTTCCGAGGAACCATTTCAAATAATAAAATATCAATATTTACATTTTAATTACCCACTCTCACTCACTGAAAGTCTTTGTCATCCCTGATAGAGTGACAATAGAAGAGAGAGAGAGAGAAGGAGAGAGCAAGAGAGAGTGAGAGAGAGAGAGAGAGAGAGAAACAGAGAGAGATAAAGAGAAATAGATAGATAGACAGACAGACAGACAGACAGACAGACAGACAGACAGACAGACAGACAGACATACAGACAGACAGACAGACAGACAGACAGACAGACAGACAGACAGACAGACAGACAGACAGACAGACAGACAGACAGACAGACAGACAGACAGACAGACAGACAGACAGACAGACAGATAGATAGATAGATAGATAGATAGATAGATAGATAGATAGATAGATAGATAGATAGATAGATAGATAGATAGATAGATAGATAGATAGATAGATAGATAGATAGATAGATAGATAGATAGATAGATAGATAGATAGATAGATAGATAGATAGATAGAATTTCTTCGTCAAGCAGCTATGAAAAAACACAGGGCAGGTGCAAAATGCCAGAACGAAAATACACAAGACAGATACACGATACATGATACATAGTGCGGCAGTATGAAAAAGTATACAAATACAAGAAGTCTGGAGTGCCAAAAGCTATAAAAAGGCATTGCATAGTACGGGTGGTTGGCTTAAAATGTACACTATACAGAGTGTTAGGTGAAAGAACTGATGCAAATATTGCAAGTCGATATAGATAAATAAGGAATATTTGCATGGTTAACTATACTATACAGGTCGATGGCAGATAAATTCTTAAATAGCTAAATGTGCATATGATATAAGTCAGGGTAATAATAGTTTACTTAATATACAGACTGGTTAAATGAACAGGTAAGTGAATATTTGCATGGTTAAATTAACTGTACAGGTAAATGTACAGTTAAGTGAATATTTGCATGGTTACATTAACTGTACAGGTAAATGACAGGAAGAGATACTTAAATAGTGAGAGAGAGAGATAGAGAGAGAGAGAGTGAGAGATAGAGAGAGAGAGAGAGAGAGAGAGAGAGAGAGAGAGAGAGCGAGAGAGAGAGAGATCGAGATAGAGACTTGGGGAGAGAGAGAGAGAGAGAGACTAGGAGAGAGTGAGAGACTAGGAAAGGGCCTAGGCTACTTGTACTGTATGTGTCCATGGTGTGTATGTGTAAGTGTGTGATAAAGAGCCAATAGGGTCAGATAGACTAACTGATGTGTGCTGTCATGTGTTCTAAAGAAGGACATTTATTTTACAGACCAAACCCAAAGAAACAGCCCTCTCTTCCACATTTCTTCCATCTCTCTCCTATCACTCCTTCCCTCTCTCCTCCCTCTCTTCTCCCTCCTTCCCTCTCTCCTCCCTCTCTTCTCCCTCCTTCCCTCTCTCATCCCTGCTGTCTATATAGTGTTGATGTCAGCAGGACTGACCCTATGTGGTGAGATTTCTGTTGGGGGAATTAGTGATGTGTCAGGAGCTTATACACACATAAAGACACACACACACATACATACACACACACACACACACACACACACACACACACACACACATTCACACAAACACCCACCACAACAGGACTCCTGTCCCCATGAACCTGTCCCCAAAAATGAGGACAGGACGGGGAAACGTACATGTCTAGCAGGCAGACAGGTGCTAAGGGCTTAGGTTTTATGACTAGAGACATATATTCACAAGGATTAAATCATTTCCCCTTACAGATCAATTAACTGTGATCTGACAGCCTATCGATCGCTATCATGGTTATCCTTTAAGAACATGATCCTCCCACAATATTCTGTCTCTCTGACTGCAGCCATAATAATAACACACACACACACACACCACACACACACACACCAACACACACACATGCATACACACAAACACACGCACACAAACCATCTGAAACCCTACAGTACCATTGCAGGTTATATATGTGTGTGTTTGTTCAAGAAATACAATCCCTGACCTCTTCAATAAGAGAATAGATGGTCCGTCCGGATTAATTTCATATTCAGGGATTATAACTCAAATAGGATCAGCCACGACAAACACAGAAGAGAGAGACAAACAGAATGATAGAGGTAGGGAAAAAGAGAGGAAATGAGACAGAATGAGAGAGAGGCCGAAGGGATGGAGAGAGAGAGAGAGAGAGAGAGAGAGGCGGAAGAGAGAGGGAGAGATAAAGAGATGGAGCGATAAAGAGATGGAGAGGTAGCCCCTCTCTTCTAGCAGGCTGTAATGCTTTCAAGACGAGACATTACCCCCATTCCACTGCCATGAGCACCTTTTAATTTCTGAAAAAGCCACGGCTGAAAATCTTAATTAATTGTTCTATACTGCTTCAGGGTCATTATGCATGGCAATAAAGGACGTGTAATTATGACATTTTACAGCCATTACCGAGGCTGAGAGATCGTATGTCATCATCAGGCCTGGCCAATGGCTTGGCGAACACACACATCGGGCTTGATGGAGCACACACACAGCACTACACGCACGTCATAAAAGAACACACACACACACACACACACACATAGGGATGCATGCACACATGCACACTCACACATGCACACACACACCCTTGATGGAGTACTCACACACGGATCTGTCAAGCCCAAACAATAACCCAGCCTGCCAGCCATCCAGCCAGCTGCAATCCCAGCTAGCTGCCCACAGATGAAACAGATCAAGATTAACTAGAAACCTGGACATAAACGATACTGCGTGGGCTGGCTGTGTGTGTGTGTGTGTGTGTGTGTGCTGTGTGAATCTGAAGCTCAATAATTGAGAACGATAGATGTGTCTCTCTTCTCTGGGTGAGTGTCTGTGCCCAGTGAAGCATCTCTAGATGGATGCAGATCACAGGGTGACACAAATAAGCAGTAACTGAGGCAGGTGGAATCTGGCTCTCCTATACAATGACACATGGCCACCTTACAGCTGCCTCAATCTCTCACAACAACATGCACAGGCACAATATACATCAAACCAGCAACAGGAACAGCAATGGGACGGCTGTTTGTGTATAGGGAGTGTGTGTGTGTGTGTGTTTGTTTTTTGCATGTGTGTGTAGAGCTGCGTCGTGATCAAACCAGAAGCATCCGGAGAGAGCTGTCTGTTTGTTCTTGCGCAACCAAGGAGAGTTCTGGACTCTGCCTTATAGAGCTACAGAAGCCTACTGTCTGAACGAGACCTTCCCATCCTCCACTGCACAGGGAGAGGGGGATGAAGTGAACGAGAGAGGAGTATGAAAGCAATATGCTGATGGGCGGAAGAGGAGGGAAAGGCCCTGCTAAGGAAAGGCAGTGGCAATATCCCACTCTGGAGAAGCTCAAAAGAACCATGCTGCCGTAGGACCACACAAAAGGAATAAGGGAGCGAGAAAGAGGAGCGAGGGAGGGAGTTTCAAAAGGACGGATGAAGGGAGGAGAAAGGACATTTTGGATGGACGCGTTGGAGGTGTATTAGAATTTGAATCTGGATTTAAATTTGAAAGAAGGAGCAAGAAAGAGAGGGACTGTGTGTCTGACCATTGAGGGGTGGAGGTAGAGGTATTGGATAGTGTGTGTGTGTGTGTGTCTGTGTTACAAGCCATCTTCTGTAATTATAGGGAGATTAACTACACTGAGTTCTAAAACCTCTCTGTTGAAACCACTGGAGAGAGATGAGCTGCACAGAGAGAGAGAGAGAGAGAGAGAGAGAGAGAGAGAGAGAGAGACATAGCGCTGAAGGGTAACAATGGACATCTGTCAGTATTACCATAATAATAGAAACAGACCTGATAGCTTTCAACCCCTATTCACACACACACATTGTCCTGTATATGTCACTAATATCAAACACAGAGGGGCTCTTCTCATGCCTCTGTGCTGGGGTAAGTGGCACCTGTACACTAACGAGGTTTGACAGTGGCATACACAAGCTCACACGCATGCACGCATGCCCACACAAAATGCTAATGATTGATAATAAATATCTATTCAAACATTCGAACCATCAAAGCAGTATAGGAAAGTTAGCCATAGCAGGGGCATTGTATAATAAAGTTATAAGTCCCGAGGGGGTGTGGTATATGGCCAGTATACCTCGGCTAAATGCTGTTCTTAAGCATTATACAACGCGGAGTGCCTGGATACAGCTGTTAGTCATGGTATATTGCCAATATACCACAAACCCCCGAGGTGCCTTATTGCTATTAGAAACTGGTTACCAATGTAATTAGAGCAGTAAAAATAAATGTTTTGTCATACCCGTGGTATATGGTCAGCCAATCAGCATTCAGGGCTCGAACCACCCAGTTCATAATTAGCTTCAGTATATAGACAGAACACCCTGATGTCTGTTGTCCCTAACAAGAGTTAAATCGTGCTAGGCGGCTAGTCACCTGAATGTATGAGGGCCGGAGAGCAGGCTGGGTTGGAGCTAAAACATGTCCAATCATTTTATTCATAAGCAACACACTGAGGATCACCAGACGCCTCTCTCTGTCCCCGGCCGCATCCATAATCATTTACATCATTATTAACCAGGACAGGACAGGACACACACACACACAAACACACACAACCAGGAGATCCCTGGTTAGGCTGTTTTGAGTGTGAGGGCTATAACTCGTCACAGCCAGCCGACAGCTTCGCTCCAATCCCATTTCCCTGCCTGCTTGTTCCCTGATGGAAAGGATGCCCCCCTCTGAACTATTATTTTGGAGTGAAGGAAGAGGGGAGGGAGGGAGGATGGAGGGGAGGGAGGGAGGATGGAGGGGAGGAGAGAGAGACGATGGCCATTTCATGCTTGTCTGTGAACTTTGCATGAACTGGCAGAAATAATGTGATGCGATGACAAGTCTGTTCCACCTCACAGTACATCTGATGTATGTGTGTGTGTGTGTGTCTCGGGGCGGGTGTGTGAGGGGGAGATTAGTTAAAATGAAGTTTGGTTTGTGTGTAATTACAACCATCTATATTTATGCTACACAAGCATATCAGCAAATTGAAAATAGTAAAAATGGACGGTTCATTCTGATATTTAAGGATTGGCATAGACACGCCACTGATTTATTGGTTTCTTACCGATGTGACACATTTGCATATTATTAGATGGAGATTACTAGGGGCCGTCAGATTGCATTGATGCGGCCCTGCGCTGTCTGATGGATTGATTTGATTTGCAAATGTAATCAAGCTAATAAGAGAGAAGAAATGAGCGATAACAGCTTGTTTTTTTTTTAAACGGGCACTCACACAGGGCAGCCCTCTCTCTATTTGTCTTAGCCGGGTCCTCGCTGTCGTAGGCTAAGCCTGATGCAGACGCACACAGACAGGTGACAGGTGTTTGTGTGTTTGTGTGTGTGTGAGTGTCGCACACATCTACAGGAGAAAGGTGTGTGTGTGTGTGTGTCAGGTGTCAGGTCATTCTAATCTACAGGCATAGGGTGTGTGTCAGCTCTGAGGTGTGACCTGATGAGATAGATAAACACATTGTGTGTGTGTGTGTGTCAGACTGATCTCGACTTTGCTAAACAAATGTGTCCTTTATAGAGCGAGATAACATGGATGTGTGTCGTCACGGAGACATCTTCTTGGAGACGCCCACCGGCGCTGTGATGACAAAATAAACACAGGTGGTAGACAGACAGAGAGTCAACACATGCCAAACGCGCTTTCACATTGTGTGTGTGTGAGTACATAGTAAAAACGTGCATTCACTGTGTGGATTTATGTGTGTGTGTGTGTGTGTGTGTGTGTGTGTGTGTTCATAGGGAGTAGACAATGTGGATGTTCTGTACAGTAGGGAAATGGATGAGGAGCATGACCAGACAAACACAGCTCTATTGGAACACGATAGCTCCTCTCTCTGGTGCCAACCACGAAATACCACCATACATTACAATCCCAGTGTCTTATACTCGTATCATACCAGGTTATAAGAAAACAGCAAGAAATCAAGTCAAGTGTCATATTCGTGTCTGTTGGGAGATGTTCTATGGTTGGGAGATGTTCGAATATCGTTCACTCCTAACGAAATATGGTTCACTCCTAAAGAAATATGGTTCACTCCTACCGAAATATGGTTCACTCCTAATGAAAAAAGACAAAAAAGCTTTTTTTTTTTTTTTACTTTTTATTTTTTTTTTTTACAGTAACTCCCCTTTATAAACTCTTAACATGGGACCAACGCTTTACATGTTGCGTTTATATTTTTGTTCAGTATTTTTGCCTCCAGAACAGCCTGAATTCTTTGGGGGATGGAAACGTTGCTCATTTGGTATCAAGGGACCACCGTCCTTAGCCTGTACCGTTGACACCAGCCTGTACCGTTGACACCAGCCTGTACCGTTGACACCAGCCTGTACCGTTGACACCAGCCTGTACCATTGACACCTATCTCTGCCATCAGCATGACACAACAGAAAACCGAAGTTGTCAGACCAGGCGATGTTTCTCCACTCCTCAATGGTTCAGTGTTCGTGATAGCATGCCCACTGGAACTGCTTGTTCTTGTTTTTAGCCGATAGGAGTGGAACCCGGTGTGGTTGTCTGCTGCAATAGCCCATCCGTGACAAGGGCCGACGAGTTGTGCGTTCCAAGATGCCTTTCTGCACACCCCTGTTGTACTGCGCCGTTAGTTGTCTGTTTGTGGCCTGCCTGTTAGCGTGCACCATTCTTGCCATTATCCTTTGACCTCTCTCATCAACAAGCTGTTTTCGCCCACAGGACTGCCGTTGATTGGCTGTTTTTTAGTTTTTCGCACCATTCTTGATAACCCTAGACACTGTCAGGCGTGAAAAGCCCAGGAGGCCGGCCGTTTCTGAGATACTGGAACCGACAATCACACCATGCTCAAAGTCGCTTAGGCCACTCGTTTTGCCCATTCTAACATTCAATCGAACAGTAACTGAATGCCTCGATGCCTCAATGCC
>CM042405.1:25465025-25467525 GCA_023634145.1 Thymallus thymallus
TATTAAAGATTGAGAAAGAGAGAGAGAGAGAGAGAGAGAGAGAGAGAGAGAGAGAGAGAGAGAGAGAGAGAGAGAGAGAGAGAGAGAGAGAGAGAGAGAGAATCGTATGGAATGTAATATAATGGAATGGGACAGACAGATGAAGAGGAAGAAGGGAAGAAGAGAAGGAGAAAATACTGAGGAAGAGAAACAGGGAAAGGGGACATAAGAGAAAGTGAAAAGATAAGTTGAAAAAAATGAATGGCCCGCCTGTTGACTGTCTTTGAATGGCAATATTTGAGACAGAGTGATATAATTCTGAGACTGGCAGGAAGAGTGAGGAAGAGTGAGAAAGAGAGCGAGAGAGTTGAGTGAGAAGGGGGGGGGAGAGGGGGGGGGGCGAGAACTGGCAGACAAGGGAAGCCGTTTAGGGAGGGATGGCACAGTTTCATGTAGCCAGTGATTTACTGCCAGCCTAACACCGAATTTACGGATTGATGACATCACCAGACATTATTGAGCAGCCACGGGTGGAGACACTAAACTGACATCATCACTACCCTACACACACATATGTCTGCCTGTTTCTGACACACACTCACACACATACTCTCTCTTACCCTAAAACACACCCACACCTCTGTTTGTGGGTGTCAGGGTTAATTTACTGGTGCTATCCTGTTGGATAAAGAGGAGAGGAACCTAGCTGAAATATTTGATTTGCTAAAAGGAACTAAGGCCTTCTATTAATCAATATTTACCCTGTGGCAGGACACAGGCACTGACTGACTGACTGACTGACTGACTGGCTGACTGTCTTGCTGACTGACTGTCTGACTCATTTACAGATTGGTTGGAGAGGGGAAAGGAGAGAGGGGATGCGGGGGTGAGAGGGGATGTGGGGGTGAGAGGGGAGGGGGCAGGGAGGGGAGAGGTTAAGGGAAGCAGACAGGGGGGGAGGAATAGGGTTAAAGCTTATACAAGGGCTTAGAAGTGAGATGTGAGCGGGCAAAGGGGATAGGGAGAGGGGGTTAGGGGTTATGGAGGGGTCGTGTGAGGGTTAGGGTGGAGTTTGGAGAGGAGGGGTTAGGGTGGAGTTTGGAGAGGAGGGGTTAGGGTTTGAGTGGGGTATAGATAGAAGGAGTCAGGGTGAGTAGAGCCCTGTTAGCACAATGCACACTCAAGGGAGAGGTTAGAACGGAGTCAAAAGGACTTCCTGAGGGAAGGACAACATCCTCAGATAAACCAAGCACGTCTTCTCTATGTCCCAACTGTCTCCCCCTGTCTCACCCGTTCCTCTGCCTTCTCTCCCCCCGTTTCCCCCTTACCTCCCCAACCACCTGATTAATGTGTCGTCAACCCAACAACTTGCAGAAATACCTGAACAGATATATGAAAAGGAAATGAACGTGTGTTTGTGTGTGTAGCCTGGAGGTATCTTTCTGAGCTTGTTCCTGGCTATTGTCTCTAATGCATATTGTCTCTAATGCATATTGAGCAGGGGTGGGTTAAGCCGTAGATACGGGCAGCCAATCCGAGTGACAATTCAATCACACATGCACACGCACGCTCGTGGAGACGCGCTAGAACAGGCACCTGCAGCTCTTTACCTAACGAGGTTTCACAGGCATGTTCTACTCCCTCACAACACAACAATACCACTAACCACCCAGACGATAATCACCTGAACACACACACATACACACGCAGACGCACACCACCACCGCTCTGATACCAGGCCAGGGATTCCCCCTCTCTCTTACCCCCCTTACACATTCTGTCACCCCTCTCACCTCTTTCTTCCTCTCTAACGCCCTCTCTCCTCATCCCCCTCTCACCTCCCCTCACTGCTCTTTCATATGGTATTACAGAGACCATTGTGGACTGACAATACAGAGAGAGAGAGAGAGAGAGAGAGAGAGAGAGAGAGAGAGAGAGAGAGAGATAGGCAGGCAGAATGACAGTCAGACAGAAAGAGAGAGAGAGAGAGAGAGAGAGAGAGGCAGGAGGAAGGACAGGCAGAAGGAGAGAGAGAGAGAGAGAGAGAGAGAGAGAGGTAGAGAGAAGCAAAAAGACAGAGCAGCAGAGAGAGATGGGAAGGGGGGGGGGGGGCAGAAATGAAGTGAACTGTGTCAGAGCCTCAGAGAGAGCCTCAGTATCTACATAAAAGAGATTAAAGCAGACAGACCTCCATTCTACAGCTCAATCATATTGTGTTAGCATGCGCATATCCTCCGCCCAGACAAATTGAAAGGGAAAGAAAGAAAGAAAGAAAGAAAGAGAGAAAGAAAGTCTCCAAGATAGGGGTACAGAATGGGAGAAGCCTGAGCAATTTGTCCGTTCATAAAGGTTTGATAATGGTGGTAGGGTCTGTCGTGGTGAAAAGGCAGTGTTGGGCCCGACGTCCATTCATGTCCCAAACGCGTCAAGTCAAGTACCACTGCCTTCCTTTGTGTAGCAGATAAGACATGTCCCCCAGGCACGACAGCATGCTTTCTTTTCTTTTAATTTCACCTCATAC
>CM042405.1:25470025-25480025 GCA_023634145.1 Thymallus thymallus
CGGACATACACAGCTCCGAATTAGCTTAACAGTAAAATAAGAGCTTTATTAAGGAGATTAAGGGAAGTGTCACTTTCTGTCTGCTGAAGACACTTGGAAGAGTGATAACAGAGTGATAACAGAGTGATGAGGGAGGGGAGGAGGGATAAAAGGGATAGAAGGCAGGCTGGAACACTACAAAATAGAACAAAAAATGTATCCCTCAAATGACAGTAGATGTGTTTCAACATTTGTTGTGTCAGTTTAAGGGTCAGTGGTTCGGGTGAGTTTATGTCACAAGTGATCAGACGGGGTCAGGAGTTCAGGCCGCCTGGGATCAGTGGTCATGAGAGTGGTCGTGATAGGATTTGAAGTGAGGTGAGGGGTCAGGACGAGGGTCTTACCTGGGATGAGCTCCCACCGAACAGACAATGTTGACAGTCTTTACGTTGGTGTTCATTTTGTGTACATGGGGTATATTTGGCTAAGCGTGTACGTCAGTGAGTTTTACCTGGGCGTCAATGTGTTGGCCTACCTAGGATATTCTCAGCCCAGTCGATGTTGAATCTGTGTGTGTGTGTGTAGACACGTGCTTAGTGTGTGTGTGTAAGCCCGCACCTGGGATGTGTTTGGCCCAGCCGATGTTGACCACCAGCTCACGGTCAGCTAGGTCACACAGTGTGGTCAGGGCCTTGATGTCACTGTCGGGGACAGTAGGGTCCGGCATGGCGTAGATCTTCTCAGGCTCGGCTACCAGCAGGTGAGACACGATCTTGTTATCTGCAAGGCAGCCAAAGGGAACTGGGTGACCACCGAGAGAGAACAGAGAGACAGGGTCAAATCAACACACGCTCAACATGGAGAAAACTCATATCATTATCATGCTGTTGTGCAGAACGCAATGGATGCGCGTGTGAGTTGATGTTACACTCACATCATTGTCATTACACATGTACAATAGTCTACAATACTGCCCTACCAAGCAAAAAGGCAGTAACTGCTCATAGTGTGGAACTGAGAAAAATGGCTTTTATTTACCTTGGTTTCACTGTAACTTTATGCAGTTACTGCTAACATGACCCCATTTTCTCCAAAACACAATACAACATAGGCAGGATACTTGTCCACATGGTTAAGCATGTATTTAATGTAGCAAAAATGACATTAACTCATTTTCAACCAAATTAGCAGTTACTGCCTTTTTGCTTGGTGGGGCAGAATATTTCTTCAGCTGTCATTATTGTCTCCAAAATGATTCTATAAGGATTCTAAAAGGTTCTATAACTGTCCCAGTGTGAGGGAGCCTCAAAATGATTCTATAAGGATTCTAAAAGGTTCTATAACTGTCCCAGTGTGAGGGAGCCTCAAAATGATTCTATAAGGATTCTAAAAGGTTCTATAACTGTCCCAGTGTGAGGGAGCCTCAAAATGATTCTATAAGGATTCTAAAAGGTTCTATAACTGTCCCAGTGCGAGGGAGTCTCAAGGATAATCTAAAGAAAAATACAATGCTTTGAGTACATACAGGAAACAGTGGGAATTGAAAAGGAGTGAGCCTAGTTGGTGGATAGACAAGGAAGTGGCAGCGGCATTGTTTCAAGAAGAAGGCATAGGGCATGGGCGGGGGAAAGTTAAATAAAACACAAACAATTCCAATGGAATCAGATCTGCAGATGAGCTCGCTACGGACAATTAGTGGCAGTCTCACTCCTGTATTCAAATTAATCTGCTGCTTAATCATGCAGCCAGATGATAGACGACCATGATGAGCTAGTGAACCCAAATACCACTGAGATGGAGGGAGAGAGGAGAGGGGGGGGGGTGAGAGATAGACAGGGAAGAGAGAGAGGGGAGAGCTGGGAGACAGACAGGGGAAGAGAGGAGGAAGAGAGAGGGGTGAGAAAGAGATGGAAGCACAAAAGAGATATATAGACACACAGCAGAGAGAGCAAGAGAGAGAGAGATAGGCGGAGATGGATAAAATAAAATAGATGGAGAGGGGTTGTTTTTGCATATCGACCAGAACAGCCCCTCACTCCAGGGGAGAGAGAGAGAGAGAGAGAGAGAGGGCTAGACTTGAGCTCTATCAGTATCTGGCTAAATCTTATTTAATGTTTCCTTAATTACAATCAATGGCACCCCATTTCAACCCTCCCAGCCTTTGTTATGTGTGGATAATCAATGTGGATGGTTGGGCTAGGCTGGGCTCTGTTAGGGCTAGGGGCTGTGTTTGAGTCTACAACTGTATCGGCTCAATAAGTCTTAGCTCTGCTAAAACAATGGAGAGATAGCTTTGAATGTTTTCTATAGTCAGAATATACTGTAACTACAGGTATATTTATTGTTGGGACGCTATCAATAGTGTAGCCGGACTGTGCTCTGATCAATGATACTGTCTCGTGTTTTATGGCAATGTTGTACTCAAGCGACAGACAGACATAGGTAATGTGCTAGACAGAAAGAGACGGAGAGAGATGGGGGGGAAAAAAACACTACAAACGCGAACTAATGAAATGGACTGTGTGGAGAGCAGAGAAAGAGAGAGAGAGAGAGCAGATGGAGGGATGGATGGAGGTGGTGTAAAGCCTATGTGCTGGCTGACAGTAGGATCAGGATGGGGGGGGGGGTGGTAAAGCCAGGGTGTTACTCCAGCACATTTCTAATGCGATTTTCCCTCCAATAATTATTCTGATTATTTCTGCAGCTATCATGCAGCACAGCATATTGTGTTCCATGAGAATATTCTAGCATTAACTAAAAGGGCTTACGGGACAGAGCTGGTAAGCACCATGCGGGGAGAGGAGAGGAGCGTCTATCTGTTTGCCCAACGATTGGCCGACGGCTGGCGAGAGAGAATGAGAGAGAGAGAGCGGTAACGCTGGTTTGATGTCTTTGCCAGATTGGATTTAATCTGGATTAGGCCTCTCTCTCTCTCTCTCTCTCTCTCTTTTTCTCCCTTGCTCTCTCATAAACTCATTTCCCCTTTCAGACAGGTACACTATATCTGTCTTTCATTTCTCTCTCTTTCGTTCTATCAGGGAGCAACATCTTCTCCAATGTATGTGTGTGTGTGTCTGTGTCTGTGTGTGAGTGTGTTCTTACATGGCTTTTTGGCAGGCAGGGCCAGTTGAGGGTTGAGGTAAGGGCTGTTCTCAGCGTCTATCCGGCGCTTGTACTTCTGTCTGCCCCCACGGACCCTGTCCAGCCTCACACCTAGAGACACGGACAGACAGACGGACACAGGTTAGAGGTTATAAAGGTTACATATATATGTATATATATAGTTATACAGACATATTTGAGAGACATAAATGGTTACAGCACATAACCAGGCAGAGAGAGAGGAAATGTGTGTGTGTGTGTGCGTGTGTTTGTGTGTGTGTGTGCATGTGCATACTTGCGTGTGTATGTGTGTGGAAAACATTGCCAAAGCAAGTGAAATAGATAATAAACAAAAGTGAAATAAATAATAAAAAATGAACAGTAAACCGAAAGTTTAAAAGGAATAGAGACATTTCAAATGTCATATTATGGCTACGTACAGTGTTATAACGAAAATAAATAAACATAAATATAGGTTGTATTTCAATGGTGTTTGCTCTTCACTGGTTGGCCTTTTCTTGTGGCAACAGGTCACAAATCTTGCTGTGATGGCACACTGTGGTATTTCACCCAATAGTAATAGGAATTTGTCAAAATTGGATTTGTTTTGAAATTTTGTGGGTCTGTGTGTAATCTGAGGGAAATATGTGTCTCTAATATGGTCACACATTTGCCAGGAGGTTAGGAAGTGCAGCTCAGTTTCCACCTCATTTGTGGGCAGTGTGGGCAGTCTTCTCTTGAGAGCCATGTCTGTCTACGGCGGCCTTTCTCAATAGCAAGGCTATGCTAACTGAGTCTGTGCATAGTCAAAGATTTCCTTAATTTTGGGTCAGTCACAGTGATCAGGTATTCTGGCACTGTGTACTCTCTGTTTAGGGCCAAATAGCATTCCAGTTTTCTCTCTCTCTCTCTCTCTCTCTCTCTCTCTCTCTCTCTCTCTCTCTCTCTCTCTCTCTCTCTCTCTCTCTCTCTCTCTCTCTCTCTCTCTCTCTCTCTCTCTCTGTGTAGTCTATCCACCTTAAAGACCTATCTCTCTCTTTAATTAATTGACACACAAAGGAGCCCTAATTTAATTATGCACAGCTCTCCAGGGATTGGCTGTTTCCGTGGTTACCACTTAAAGGTGGATGGTGAGAGGCCTGTTTTATGTTGGGGATGAGAGAGGAAAGGAGAGGGGGATGAGAGAGGAGAGGAGAGGAGAGGAGAGAGAGATGAGAGAGGAGAAGAGAGGAGAGAGAGAGAACACTGGGCAGAGCAGAGGACCAGAGGGATGTGCAGTGGAGGATTCCACTCACTGTCAAACCCTGTTCTCCCTAGAGAACTCGCTGCTGTCAGAGACAACGGGCTGAATCTGCAAGTTTAAAAAAGAACCACACACACACACACACACACTACTAAACGCACACACACACACATTTTTCTCTACCTTAGATGAAAAAACACTCGCACAAAAAATTCCTTTCTCTATGGTTGATAAAGTAAACTAAAACACACACCCACAGAATTAAGAATTAGCCACCCAAGCCATAGACTGTTCACTCTGCTACCGTCCGGCAAACGGTACCAGAGCTTTGGCTCTCAGACCAACAGGCTCCGATACAGCTTTTACACAAGCCATAAGACTGCTAAATAGCCAGACTGCTAAATAGTCAATTAATTGAACCCGAACTATCTGCACTGGCTCTATCTTGTATTGACCTTACGCACACTCACTAGACTAAATACACTACAGTTCAAAAGTTTGGGGTCACTTAGAAATGTCCTTGTTTTTGAAAGAAAAGCTATGTATTTGTCCATTAAAATAACATCAAATTGATCAGAAATACATTGTAGCCATTGTTAATGTTGTAAATGACTATTGTATTTGGAAACGGCAGATTTTATTTATGGAATATCTACTCAGGTGTACAGAGGCCCATAATCAGCAACCATCACTCCTGTGTTCCAATGGCACGTTGTGTTATTTTAAAAGGCTAATTGATCATTAGAAAACCCTTTTGCAATTATGTTAGCACAGCTGAAAACTGTTGTGCTGATTAAAGAAGCAAGCCATATCTTCCTCTGTCCAATGTCTGTGTTATTTTGTCCATCTTAATCTTTTCTTTTTATTGGCCAGTCTGAGATATGGCTTTTACTTTGCAACTCTGCCTAGAAGGCTAGCATCCCGGAGTCGCCTCTTCACTGTTGACGTTGAGACTGGTGTTTTGCAGATACTATTTAATGAAGCTGCCAGTTGAGGACTTGTGAGGTGTCTGTTTCTCAAACTAGACACAAACTAGACTACTTGTCCTCTTGCTCAGTTGTGCACCGGGGCCTCCCAATCCTCTTTCTATTCTGGTTAGAGACAGTTTGCGCTGTTGTATGAGATCTTCACAGCGTTGTATGAGATCTTCAGTTCCTTGGCAATTTCTCGCAAGGAATAGCCTTCATTTCTCAGAACAAGAATAGACTGACGAGTTTCAGAAGGAAGTTCTTTGTTTCTGGCCATTTTAAGCCTGTAATCGAACCCACAAATGCTGATGCTCCAGATACTCAACTAGTCTAAAGAAGGCCAGTTTTATTGCTCCTTTAATCAGCACAACAGTTTTCAGCTGTGCTAAAATAATTGCAAAAGGGTTTTCTAATGATCAATTAGTCTTTTAAAATGACACAATGTGCCATTGGAACACAGGAGTGATGGCTGCTGATAATGGGCCTCTGTACGCCTATGTAGATATTCCATACAAAATCAGCCATTTCCAGCTACAATAGTCAATTACAACATTAACATGTCTACACTGTATTTCTGATCAATTTGAAGCTATTTTAATGGACAAAAATGTAGCTTTTCTTTCAATAAACAAGGACATTTCTAAGTGACCCCAAACTTTTGAACGGTAGTGTATACAAACCATATACACACTCACTCACACACACACACACATCCTACATTGACACTCCCACACAAAACCCACACACTTTCACATACAGTACATACGCACACACACATAACATCACACGCAGACCGACACAACCCAAACACACATACACATTATACACACACGCACACTCACACACTTTTACACTCATCATTTGCTACTGCTACTCTGTTCTTTATTTTACTCTTATTATTATCTATTCTGATGCCTAGTGACTTTTTACATATCTACCTCAAATACCTCATACCCCTGCACATGGATCTGGCACTGGTACTTCCTGTATATACTGCACAGTAATCTGGTACTGGTACTTCCTGTATATACTGTAGCTCCATCTGGTACTGGTACTCCCTGTATATACTGTAGCTCCATCTGGTACTGGTACTTTCTGTATATACTGTATCTCCATCTGGTACTGGTACTTTCTGTATATACTGTAGCTCCATCTGGTACTGGTACTTTCTGTATATACTGTATCTCCATCTGGTACTGGTACTTTCTGTATATACTGTATCTCCATCTGGTACTGATACTTCCTGTATATACTGTATCTCCATCTGGTACTGGTACTTTCTGTATATACTGTAGCTCCATCTGGTACTGGCACTTTCTGTATATACTGTATCTCCATCTGGTACTGGTACTTTCTGTATATACTGCATCTCCATCTGGTACTGGTACTTCCTGTATATACTGTATCTCCATCTGGTACTGGTACTTTCTGTATATACTGTATCTCCATCTGGTACTGGTACTTCCTGTATATACTGTATCTCCATCTGGTACTGGTACTTCCTGTATATACTGTAGCTCCATTCTTGTGTATTTTATTTTATTCCTCTTGTGTTACTACTTTATTTTAAACTCTGCATCGTTGGTAAGGGCTCGTAAGCAAGCCTACACCAGTTGTATTCGGCTCATGGGACAAATACTATTTGATTTGAATTTTGAATACTGCCCTATATAATTTAATAGGATCCCCCCAGAAAAGACGGTGGTCTTAGTAAGATGTCACAATAGTGACATGGTGGGTTTATAGCAGAGACAGAGATATGGCAAGACCCACGACACAGAGCTGTTGACAGCTTCTACTGCTAACAAGCTGCAGCCGTAACCAGATACACTCACATGCCTGCTGGACACACACACACAGACACACACACACACACACACACACACACACACAAACACACACACACACACACACACACACACACACACACACACACACACACACACACACACACACACACACACACACACACACACACAGCTGGACACACACACACAGACACACACACACACACACATAGACACACACAGACACAGACACACACACACACACACACACACACACACACACACACACACACACACACACACACACACACACACACACACACACACACACACACACACACACATGCACACAGACACACACATGCACACTGCACGCTATGGAAGGTGTCAGGCCATGGTTACACTGCTAATACACACACATACACCCAACCACAGGCGTGTACACACACTCAAACACACACACACACACATGAAGCCAGAGCCTTGTTCTGATAAAGACAGTGCATCTGTTAGCAGGCTGATGCCACAGTGTTTTATAGGCTTTTATTACACAGATCAGGTTCCCCATACAGGAGACTGGGCCTGACGGGGTAACACTGGGCCTGACGGGGCCTGACGGGGTAACACTGGGCTTGACGGGGTAACACAGTCTATTTTACTGCATCCCTTCACACACACGCACACACACTCACACACATGCTGTATATATATACTGTATATAAATGAATAACATGCTCGTGCAGGATGGTTTGAGAGCTTTCACATGTGGCCAACTATATGACTGCAACACATTTATAGGTCCTAACAGAGAGAGAAGAGTGAGGGGGGGGTTGAAGGAGAGAGGGAGGACAAAGGGGAATTGAAGGAGAGGAGAAACATGGAGGAGAGGAGAGGAGTGAAAACCATAGGAGGAGAGACCGAAAGGAAATTCATTTCATGGTGTTATAAATCTGGGCCAGATTACAAGACACTTTAGGCTGGGTTTTTAATTAAGGAAGCAGATAGGCCTATTGTCTGACTCAAGCTTTCTCTGGCCCTGCCTTCTTTTAAATGATCCTCTTCTCCTGGGCCTTTACTAGAAACCCACAGATGACCATAAAGACCTTACAAGACTTGTTGAGGATTTCATAGCTGTGGTGGAATCCCTTCTGGCGTCTAGCAAATTTATAGGTAGGGAGAGTGACGGAGAGGGAGGGAGGGAGGGAGGAAGACGGGGGAATAGAGGGAGAGAGAAGGAGAGAAAGAGAGTGACTCTTACTCTCACAGTCAGCTAATTAACACAAAGGTGGAGAGGAGGTAGCGAGAAGAGGAGGAGAGGAGAAAAGGAGAGGAAAGATTGATGGAGAGTGGAGATGAGGAGAGAAGGTAGTGTCTTTGTGTGTGTGTTTGTGTGTATATGTGGGGGGGGGGGGGGGGTGTAGCATTCTAGGTCGAGGAAGATGAAGAGATTTGACCCTACAGGGTGTGATACGTGTACTTGCATGAAATGTTAAATCTTTAAAATGCTTAAGGTACACACACATACACACACACACACACACAGGGCTTTGGGGCTAAGTGCAGTGGCCTTTCATCTAATAAATAAACGCTGTGTCTCAGTGCTCCATGCAACGCTGTGTCTCAGTGCTCCTAGGCATGCAACTCCTCAGCTGCTATTTTATCTCTCCTTTTTCTATTTTTCTTCACAAGCAGCAAGTCTTCCGCCCGTTCTGGCCCCCGGACTGTAAGGCTAGCCACCCTCTCACCAAAACATTATGTAGAGACAGAGAGAGTGAGATACTGTGTGTTACTGTGTGTGTGTGTGTGTGTGTGTGAAAGAGAGAGAGAGAGAGAGAGAGAGAGAGAGAGCATGAATCGACACAGAAAGAGTGTAAGTGAAACAGACTAGTCTATGTGATTTTATCTAAGAGTGTGTTTAGAGTCGGCTGACAGAGAGCTTATTTACTGCTGTGGTTTGTCTTAAAACGCTGGGAGAATCATGTCACTGCGTGTGTGTGTGTGTGTGCGTGTGTGTGTGTGTGTGTGTGTGTGTGTATGTGTGTTAAAACGCTAGGGGAATTCTGTCACTTAGGGCCTGCATACACACCCAGCATTACTGCCAGGCCTAATAAAGCCTTCTGTCAATGCCCTGTCCCTTCTTTCATCTCTCCTCCCTCCTTTCTGTTCCCCTCCTCTGCCTTTGCTCTCCTCTGCCTCTCCTCTCCTCCCCTCCTCCTCCCTCCTTTCTGCTACCCTCCCCTGCTGTTCTCCCCTCTCCCCCTACCAGTTGGCCAACAGCCGCGTGTCGCTGTAAAATACGCCCCCACTGCTACAAAACAAAGCCATATCTCCCAACCTAAGCTCTCTCGTGCGCACACACTCGGTCACACACACATAGTGGTCAGTGAGCCACCCCCATGCCTGCATCTAAGGCAGACCTGGCCGGTCGGAAGACATCTTAATCAAGCTCAGAGCTAAACCAAGAGATTAACTACTTTACATCAGGAAATACAGGAGAGAGAGAGAGAGAGACAGAGAGACAGAGAGACAGAGAGAGAGAGAGAGAGAGAGAGAGAGAGAGAGAGAAATAGAAAGAGAGATGTGAAGGGAGGGAAAGCAGCACATATTGACATGCTGTCCTCTGCCTGTTCCAACATCCCTTTTTTCTTCCTCCGTTACACTCACTCTCTCCGTATCAGGACGGGGGTCCTCCTGCTTTCTGATTCGTTTTAGCCCTACAGGCCCTGAGTGTGTTTCTCTGTTTTCTCATCCTTTTAATTTATTTTATTCTCTCTCTCAATCCATCCTGTCGGTTTTATTAGAGGTCTCGATCGCAAACGCTGCAGTTACCAAAACAAAACGCAAAGACCACAACAACACACACACATACACACACACACACAACCATTCCTGACTAACAGAGCAGATGAGAGAATTCCTTC
>CM042405.1:25482525-25510025 GCA_023634145.1 Thymallus thymallus
GTTGCTGGATTGAATCCCCGAGCTGACAAGGTATAAATCTAGAGAGAGATAGGCAGGAGGATAGAAAGATAGACAGGAAGGAGTAAAGAGAGAGATAGGAAGGAGAATAGAGAGAGATAGAAAGATGGGCTGAATTCCTCCTAGGGGGTATCCTGATCCAGCTGTAATTACAGTGTCATTTCTCCAAACTACACCTTCTCTCTCCATCCTTATTCCACACTTCCTTTGTCATCCCTCTGCTCTTCTTAGCCTAGTTACGTACAGGCTTTAGTTTAGCAGGCTAACACAGTCGTGTGGAGCAGATAGCTTATGTTTTTATTCAAAGTGTCAGTAAGTCACTGAGAGAATAATGTAAATGTCCCCCGTGTGAGTGGATCTGCAGATGTGAAAAAGAAAGAGGTGGAGAGGAGGAGGAGAAGGAGGGAGGGGGGATAGGTGGATGTTTCCCAAATACACACCAACAATACCCTTTTATACACACAAACACACACAAACATGTACACCGTCTGGCTGGCCCATGTGTTTACGGGTTGTCAATTAATAGCTGTAAGATGTTACACACACACACACACACACACACACACACACACACGTAGGGCTGTCAGATATCCCGCTGCAATAATAGACAGTGTGATGAAGGGGAATCATTCCCAGCGTGGGAATACTGCTGAGGACCGATATTCCAATCCGAGCTGATGCGATCAACATGGATTTTACCGTGGCCCAGCGTCACTCTGTGTGTGTGTGTGTGTGAGCGAGTGTGTTCGGACAATTGAAGGATTGTGTGTCAAGACACGATTTTTCTTTTCTAGGAAAAACAACAAAGAGAAAAAGAGTGAGAGGGAGAAACAGGATTGATTTCAGATGACCGACGCGAGACTGTCATTTTCTGTGAAAGGCTGACCAGTGTGTGTTTGTGTGTGTATGTACGTGTGTATGTGTGTGTGTGTGTCACAGATGGCTGGTGGCACCTTATTTGGTGAACACACGCTCATAGTAACGACTGGAATGGAATGGTATCAAACACATTAAACCAGGGTTTCCATGTTTTTAATCCCATTCAATTCACTCCATTCCAGACATTATTATGAGCCGTCCTCCCCTCAGCAGCCTCCTGTGGTGTATGTGTGTGTGTTGTCTGTGTGTGTGAGAGAGAGGCTGACCAGTAATCAAAGACTTTACGGGCAAACATATCCCTTTAACTCTAAGCCAAAGCAAACTATCCCATACAATAACACCAAGCATCTTCACCCATCACAGAATGCTGTTCATAATGCCTGTTAAAATAAAACAACACTGATTGTTTTCTTAAAATGCATCTTTAATGGCATCGATAAAGTTCCTTGTTTAAACCTCCCTATCACACTCCAGAATCCCACACTCACTAAGGAGAGAGGGAAGAAGAGAGAGAGAGAGCGAGAGAGAGAGAGAGGAAGGGAGTGGGAGAGAGAGAGAGAGAGAGAGAGAGAGGAGGGAGGGAGGTGGTGTATGAGGAAGGCCAGTCAGTAGTTTTATGGTAATTGAGGTTGTTATGGGGCTGAGGTGTGAACAGGGCTTTTCTTTCTCTGCCTCCCTCTCCCCTTCTCTATCTCCCTCCTCTCCCCTTCTCTATCTCCCTCCCTCCCTCCCTCCCTCCCTCCCTCCCTCCCTCCCTCCCTCCCTCCCTCCCTCCCTCCCTTTCTCCCTCCCTCTATATCTTCCTTCCTATTGTTGATGCAATAACACAGGCTGGGGGACTGATGGACAGTTAGATAGGCTTAGACAATGGGTGCGAGTTTAGGTGTATAGATAGAATTGCCTTAGATAGCCAGTGGCTTGTGTTTTAGAGGATGTAACAAAGCCTGAAGACAGACAGGCAGGGGACTCCGAAAGAATGAACCGTGTCCTACCTAAATCATCGAAACATAAATTATCTTCAACATTCTGCTCTTTTAATTGTTATCATTATGTAACTGGTAAACAACAGGGAACGGAAGAGAGAGAAGGAGAGAAAGAGAGAAAGAGAGAAGGAGAGAAGGAGAGAAGGAGAGAGAAGGAAGGAAGGAGAGAAGGAGGAGAGAAGGAGAGAAGGAGAGAGAAGAGAGAAGGAGAGAGAAGGAGAGAAGGAGGAGAGGAGGAGGAGAGAAGGAGAGAGAAGGAGAGAAGGAGAGAAGGAGAAGGAGGAGAGAAGGAGACAAGGAGAGAAGGAGACAAGGAGAGAGAAGGAGAGAAGGAGAGAAGGAGAGAAGGAGAGAAGGAGAGAGAAGGAGAGAAGGAGGTGTGTCTTCATGGGGAGTGACGTGAGCTGAAGTGAGAACAGATTAGTGCAGAGCTGCCCTGGGCCCGTGGGTAGGTGGCTGTGTGTGGCTGCGTGTCTGTCTGTGTGTGTGTGTGTCTGTGTGTTTGGGCCTTGCAGCCATTATATAGTAGGGGAGACGGAGGGCCTTCCCTCTGTTTCCATAGTCACACTTCAACCAGTGAGTAATGGGATGGTGCTCTGTGTGTGTGTGTATTAGTGCTGTGAGAGCTGGGGACATAGGTGAGTGACAGGGCCCTGACCATCACAAATAAACTCTACTGAAGCTACACAGGGCATCAGTCAGTGTGTGTGGGTTCGTTGGTCTGTGTGTGCTACTATCTGAGTGCCAAGATATCAGGCATTGTGAAAAGAAATAGTTTATTGTGTGTTTGTGGGTGTGGGGACTATAGGAATGTCTCCACCCCACACACAGCCCCAGATATCCATTAGCAGGGCTCTCATACGTATCCAGGGACAGACAGTCAGAGACAGATTTAGCTGCTCTCCCCTGGGGCCAGACCACGACGCCAGCACTAGTCTGACGCTCTCTCCTCTCTCTCTCTCTCTGCTCTTCTGCTTTCCTCTCTCTCTCTCTCTCTCTTTCTCTCTATAACTAGCTCTCTCTCTCTCCATCTCTCTCTGTCTCTCCCTCACTCTCTCTTTCATATCTACATTTATCTTCCTATCACTCTCTCTCCATCCCTCTCCATATCTATATCCATCTGTTTCTGGGGCTTTGTTTAGAAAATAAAGTGATTTGCTGAATCATTGCCGTCTGGGAAGAAATTGATCCTTTATAGGATAGATATCAGCCATGGCGCTAAGGGGAGGGATAGATATCAGCCATGGCGCTAAGGGGAGGGATAGATATCAGTCATGGCGCTAAGGGGAGGGATAGATATCAGCCATGGCGCTAAGGGGAGGGATAGATATCAGTCATGGCGCTAAGGGGAGGGATAGATATCAGCCATGGCGCTAAGGGGAGGGATAGATATCAGCCATGGAGCTAAGGGGAGAGATAGATATCAGCCATGGCGCTAAGGGGAGGGATAGATATCAGCCATGGCAACCATGGAGAGGGATAGATATCAGCCATGGCGCTAAGGGGAGGGATAGATATCAGCCATGGCGCTAAGGGGAGAGATAGATATCAGCCATGGCAACCAAGGGGAGGGGCCGGAGTGTGTGTGTGTGTTTAGGGGGTCTTCTATATTCCTATTGACCCGTTTAAAGCTAGAATGAATGGTAAATAATGTATTGTGTCATTTTGGAGTCACCATTCTACATTAATGTGGGTGCTATCATGATTATGGATAATCATGGATGAATCATGAGTAAAGATGCGTGAGAAAGTTACAAAATGCTAACCTCCCCTGTTATTGGTAACGGTGAGAGGTTAGCATGTTTTGGTGGCATGATCTTTGTGCATTTGTATTGGGAACAAAAATGTTCTCCAAATACTTATGACACCTTCAAAAGGGGGGTCTAGATACATCAAGTGCTTTTAATTTCTAAACGGTAAACCAGATATGCATGAATAATAAAAGGTGACATTCTGTGTTTTCACCTCATATAATACTGGAGTATAGAGACAAATTACAATGTTTTAGCTTCACTGTCCAAATAAATACATAGGGGAGTGTATACGCTTATTTCGAAACAATGTCCATGTAAACAAACCCTGTATAGCTTCTTAACATGGTCAGTCCTTAAATCCATATCTCTGTCTATGAATTGGAGAGTGGTTCAATTTCACCAGGCGCTTCCCTCAGCTGTATACCAAAACAGAGGCGGGGTGACCTTTGTTATTGTTTTAATTAAGGATTCTAGCTTTCAGTGGATTCGAGCAACGCAATGTGATTGGATAGTAGACCAGCGTCGACCAGCTACACACACACACACACACTCACGCTCTGCTGCCAACTCCGGCCCCACTTCCCCAAGACTTAATGTGTGTGACCGGGTGGAAGGCTTCAGTCTGTGTGTTGCAGAATAGTGTGTTTGCGTGGTGTTTGTAAGAGAGTGACTGGGTGTGTGAGAGAGACACACACACACACACACATTGGCTGTGTTTCAAGATCTATTTCTGAGGCAGTTGGTATAAGGCTGTAGAGCCTGTATCGGAGAGTAGCTCATACTGGGCTGCTAGTAGACAGGAAACACAAACTGTCTCATGGAAACAAATACAGCCATAACATCTCTTCTCCACATCTATATTTCACCTTTCTGTCTGTTGGTAAAATACAGCTCTATTAAAGAGCTACAGAGGATCACCCCCCAAACACCCCCCCCCCCCCCCCCCCTCTCCATCCACCCCCACTAGAGCCACTAAAAAGCCCCCCTAAGGCCACTGCTAACTGGGGGAGAAGAGGGACCCCTCTACCCTCCTGTACCTCCTAATTGAGGCAGATCGAGAGGGTAGAGGTGTATGTCACCTTCTGTGTGTGTGCCAAGGGAGATAGGACGTGTTTCTTAGCCCCGCCCCCTGACCTTTCTCTCTGGCTGACGCATCATTATGACCTCATTAAACGCTACCCGACAGCCACCGCCAGAGGGGAAATACCACGGGGAGAGTGTGTGTGTGTGTCTGTGTGTCTGGGTAAGTAGTTTACTACCTGATATATATGTAACTGATTGGGTAGATGTGTGTACTGTAGCAGAGGTTGTTTGGTGAAACACCTATCAGCCATGTTTCTCCCCTCTCTCCCTTTTGCTTCCCTCCCTCCCTCCCTCCCTCCCTCCCTCCCTCCCTCCCTCCCTCCCTCCCTCCCTCCATCCCTGGAAGGTGAGGGGGATAAAGAGAGAGGGGGGCTAGAATGAAGTGGTGAAAAGAAGTAAGATGATGGGTAGTTAAATAGTTAACCAATAGCTACATTGACTCATCACCTGCGATGTTGTTAGCCTCGTCACTTTATTCCTACCTATATATACATATCAACCTCAATTACCTCATACCCTGCACATCTACTCAGTACTGGTACCCTGTGTATATAGCCAAGATAATGTTATTCATTTAATATTTATTCCTTGTGTAATTATTTTTCTATTATTTCTCTTTTTGTCTCACTGCAATGTTGGGAAGGGCCTGTAAGTAAGCATTTCACTGTTAAGGCGAAATCACTCGGCGAGACTCCGTCAATGGCATAAAAATGTGTGTGTGAGACTAGCCAGCGTCAATTCACATACACTGCGTAGTGTATGCTAACATAATTGTCATGACAATCCATAATAAACAGTTGTATTTCTTATGTTCGCTATCCCTTGTCCTACGGGAGCCACCGTACCTGCCTGTGTGAGTCGTAGCTAAACACGCCTGAGAATTTTAGAAAGAATTCAGCTTGTCTCGCTCTTTCTACATAACAGTATTCTCTCTTGAAATCGGAGATCCTCGCATTTCCCAGCCTTAGCCTGCCTAGGCTATATGCCTGTGATCAAAATCACTTTTAAAAAACGCTTTAGTGAGAAAGCACGTGATAAATAAAATGTTATTTTATTGTATTTGAACGAGAAGAGGGTTGGGTGTACATCAGTTATAGAGGGTGTACAGGGTGTTTTGTTATAGAGGGTGTACAGGGTGTTTTGTTATAGAGGGTGTACAGGGTGTTTTGTTATAGGGGGTGTACAGGGTGTTTTGTTATAGTGGGTGTACAGGGTGTTTTGTTATAGAGGGTGTACAGGGTGTACAGTTATAGAGGGTGTACAGGGTGTTTTGTTATAGAGGGTGTACAGGTTGTTTTGTTATAGTGGGTGTACAGGGTGTTTTTTTATAGGGGTGTACAGGGTGTTTTTTATAAGGGGTGTACAGGGTGTTTTTTATAAGGGGTGTACAGGGTGTTTTGTTATGGGGGTGTACATGATGTTTTGTTATGGGGGTGTACAGGGTGTTTTTTTATAGGGGGTGTACAGGGTGTTCAGTTATAGGGGGTGTACAGGGTGTTTTGTTAAAGGGGTGTACAGGGTGTTCATTTATAGGGGGTGTACAGGGTGTTCAGTTATAGGGGGTGTACAGGGTGTTTTTTTATAGGGGGTGTACAGGGTGTTCAGTTATAGGGGGTGTACAGGGTGTTTTGTTAAAGGGGTGTAAGGGTGTTCAGGTATAGGGGGGTTTGTACAGGGTGTTTTGCTCACTCTCCTTCTTGTGTTCACTCTCTCTCAATCCAGTCACGCCCATCTACCTGCCTCTCTCCTTCTCTCCCTCTCTCCTGTGTTCCCATGGGTGTGTGAGTCTGCAATCCTGTGTTTTCAGAATCCAAACTCTCAACTTGTTAGAAAAGAACACTCCCAACACACACACACACACGCACATTGTAATTGGACAGCCTAATTGCCTGCTTATGAATTAGGTGTAACGTATTCGTAGATGCATCCCATCACTGACACCTCTCCTACTCTCCTACTCACCTTACCTCCATCCTTTCCTCTTTCCCTCCGTCCATCCCCCTCTCTCTATAGGCCTAACTAGGACTCTGGGGCGACAAATTAATTAATTACAGAGGAAATCAAATATCTTGCTCCATACAGAGGAGAGGAGAGGACAGGAGAGGGAGGAGTGGAAACCTCCTCTCCTCTCCTCTCCTCTCCTCTCCTCTCCTCTCCTCTCCTCTCCTCTCCTCTCCTCTCCTCTCCTCTCCTCTCCTCTCCTCTCCTCTCCTCTCCTCTCCTCTCCTCTCCTCTCCTCTCCTCTCCTGTGTTAAAGCTGGTTTAGCCGGTGGGTTGGCGTGAGGAGGGGATAAGTGCTCGGCTGGTTAAGTCAGTGGGTAGAGTACTTTAAGGGGATTTGAGGCAGCGGCTGGCATGGGGAAAGGTGGGAGAGGGGCTTTGAATCAGATTTGGGAGGATAGAGAGAAAGAGAGGGGGATAGAGAGAAAGAGAGACAGAATGAACAAAAAGAAGAAGAGGAGATGGTGTGAGTAGGAAAGAGAGGGAAGATGGAGAGAGATGGAATGAGAGGCTATAGTAAATGGCCTCTTCCTCCTCTCAGATAACGATAAGATTGGGGCGTTGATATCACCTCTATGTGGTTTAGGTTTGCGAGCGATTGTGTGGGTGTGTTGGGGAGGTGTCTAGGTTAGGGGCAGAGGCTATCCTGTCTGATTTGGCTTGCAGACCCCTCCCCCCGTCTCTCTCTCTTTCTCCCGGGGGGGACAAGGATAATTTCAGTCATATATCCCCCTCAAGGGGCGAGCTGCTGGACCGCCACAAATAACCCCCATGACCCCCTCAAACCCCTCTCCACCCTCCCTTCATTCACCCATGCCTCCATCCCCCAATCTCCACCTTTCCTTCCAGCTGTAGGGGATGACAACGTGAGTTAGCCGTGAAGCTGACAGAACTAGCCAGGCACAATGAACGTCCCCAGACATCTCTAGCAGGGCCAGGCTGAGATGTTTACACCCTAAGGGGCTACATTATCATATTTCACAGTACATATATACACACACACACACACACACACACAGACACACAAACACAGGGAATGGTAACCTAGCTGGATTGTTAATGTAGGGTATTTCTACGCTAAAGTTGTATTGTAAATGCCAACGGAATGCTAAGCTAAAGTGAATGCTAAGACAGTGAATGCTAAGGTACATTTATATTGTAAATTGTCTGTACCATAATGTAAAAGGAATGGTAAGCTAAAGTAGGCTAATAAACTAAGGCTAAATGGTAAAGTTGTATTACAACTTAAGCTAACATAAAAGGAGTCTAAGAGAGAGCAAAGGGTCTCCAACAGCAAAGGCATTGTACATTTTTTCCACCAGGCACAGGTGGGGTGTGTTTTTATGTGCAAACACCTCTTTGTATTGTTGTCGTTCCCCCCACCCCCCCCCCCCCCCCGGAAAGAGACATGAGGGACAATAAGAAAATTGATGAATCAATTTTCCAAATGACCCTTATTCATATGTAGAGCGGGACCCCTGTATTACATTCAAGCACTTTACAACAAATGGGGATGCCATGGTCTGCCATAGTGATGTATGTGTGTAGGGGAGGCCACAGGCACACACAAAAGGCTGCTATTTGTCTGGCTGCTCAGGGGACGACGTGCCACATCAAACCCTTAGCCACATCCCTCAGCTACCTACCTACCTACACACACACACGCGCACACATGCACACACGCACACAAACGCACACACACACACACACACACACACACACACAAACACCACACACACACACACACACACACACACACACTGGCTGTCGGGAGCTGTGAGCAGAGGAGAGCGTGCCTGCAAGGTGTGTGTGTGTGTGTGTGTGTGTATGTGTGTTAAGGGGGAGAGTGGGTACCTGCAAGGCTGGTGTGACAGAGTATGTTATGGCTGATGGCTGAGGCCACAGGGACACCACAAACACACACACACACTGCAGCAGAGCAGCTTTTAGTGTGGTTATTAAAGGTGGACAGAACTCTTTAGTGTGGTGAAATAAAGGTTAAATCATAATAATAATCAACTCTAACGCAAAAAGTCTGTTGAAGGAGACAAGGAAACAAGGATCATGTGTGTGTGTACAGTAAGTGTGAGAAAGAAAGCGAGGAGTGGAGGGGTCAAGGAAGAGCAGATATCTGACCGCTGTGAGGAGGAGAGGAGCAGGCCAACACTCCGATCAATTACAACCTTGACTCTCTCTTTCTCTCTCTCTCTCTCTGCCTCGTTCACCCTCCCTCCATCTCTCAGATTGTTTCTCTTCTTTTCTATAATAAATCATTTCTCTCTCTCCTTTCATCCCAGAGAGTGGACTGGAATAGGGTTGAGGGTGAATGAGGGAACGAGTGTGTGTGTGTCCCTCCGTCATGCCCACGGAGGGACAGCTCATATAGGAGTGAGTGAATGTGCTCAATCAACATGTTTTGTTATAGGGGGTGTACAGGGTGATTTAGGAGTGAGCTCTAATCAACATGTTTTGTTATATGGGGTGTACAGGGTGTTTTCTGATTTCTCTCTTACCTTCTGTCATTATATCCACTGTTAAATGTCTGTTTGATTGAGCAAGTGTCACCATTCAGTCAGTTACAGAAGGATAGAGTGACTGTGTGAATGAAAGAGTGTTTATATCTCTCCCCTCTTACCGTCTCACACAGACAACTTAAGGATAGAGTGAGTGTGTGTATGGAAAGGTGTGACTCTCATCATTTTGACAAAAATTTTTAAAAGATTAGCGCGAGTGTGTGAAAAAAAGAGTGTATCCTACCTTCTCTCATCATGCCGACGTTTAGACACTTCATGAAGCGACAGGCTTGGCAGGACTTGCGTCTCCTCTTGGTGATCTCACACTCGTTGGTGGCAGGGCAGCTGTACTCAATGTTCCCTGTGGCAAGGCATGTAGGGATGAAGATAGAGGGAGACATAGTGTTTATTAGCAGCTAGTGGGCACACACCACTCACACATACAGAGACAGAGAGAGAGAGAGGAGAGAGAGGAGAGAGAGAGGAGAGAGAGAGAGAGATGAGAGGAGAGAGGAGAGAGAGAGAGAGAGAGAGAGAGAGAGAGAGAGAGAAACAGGGAGAGAGAGAGAGAGAGAGAGAGAGGAGAGAGAGAGAGAGAGAGAGAGAGAGAGAGAGAGAGAGAGAGAGAGAGAGAGAGAGAGAGAGAGGAGAGGAGGAGAGAGAGAGAGAGAGAGAGAGAGAGAGAAACAGAGAGACCAACACAGACAGACAGACAGAAACAACCATTTGATAAGATTATACGTCTGACTAAAATTTGTTAGCCACTTCCTCTGGACAGCAGCAAGCATCCACTTATCTGATTGATAAATGTAGCTCTTTATCAAAATGCACACACACACACACACACACACGCACACACAATCATGTATTGTATATGTACACAATCCGCCAAGACATGGGCAGAAAGACACAGACACACTGACCCACTGCCAACATTCAATGGGGTCACGCTGGTCATTGGACTAGCCTGTGTGTATGTGTGTGTGTGTGTGGTGTGTGTGTGTGTGCACATGGGCTAGCCTGCCAAAAGCAGCTTACAGAGCCTAAGCCCTGCCCCTGACCTGGCACCTGCCCCTACAGCGACCTCTTAGGTTGGCATGACGACCTGGCGACCTGACCAATCACCAAGTCCTGCTGAGTGGAGGGCTGATATGCTACTGGGAAAACATGTATCCTCTCCTCTCCTCTATGTTAATTACCACTAGTGTGTGTGTGTTGGTGTCCAGTGCTGCATGTATATGTGTATGGCATATTCAATAGGAGATCTGTCTGCTGGTGTTAGTGGTGAGGGAATACATACGGGGTGAAATCCTACCAATCTCCTCTGAGAGAGATGTACTTGTTTCTATTGCATGTCAATGTCCTGTACTATGTGCCCTGGGTAATAAACACACACGTGATGTGTGTGTGTGAGGCAATGCAATGTCAGTATTAGATCTTTCTCTTCCCTCTTTCTCTCTCCTGTCCCATCCTCTCTTCCACATATCATCTATCAGGCCGAAGTAACAAGTCAATGAGGCCCATGACAGTAGATATGAGTAGGGAACCCTGGCTGTACCTAATGAAGGTCACATAGGACCTGGGTCTGCTCTGAGGCAGGAAACAGGTAGAGAACGGGATAGAACAGGGGTACGATATGAGACCATTGTCTTGCACTGTCGTGTGTTCTTTCTCATATCGTACCCCCGTTCTATCCCGTGCAGTAAGGAAACATAGTGGGTAGGGAACAGAATAGAGCAGGAATCCTTCAGATGACCCACCACCCTTCAGATGACCCACCACCCTTCAGATTACCCACCACCCTTCAGATTACCCACCACCCTTCAGATGACCCACCACCCTTCAGATTACCCACCACCCTTCAGATTACCCACCACCCTTCAGATTTACCCACCACCTTTCAAATTACCCACCACCCTTCAGATTACCCACCACCCTTCAGATTACCCACCACCCTTCAGATTACCCACCGCCCTTCAGATTACCCACCACCCTTCATCACTACCATCCACAGTTTCTATTCTGGTCAAATCTTTCTCAACCATTTTACTTTTCTATATCTCTCCTCCATTCCCTCTCTCTCTCTCTCTCTCTTCTCTCTCTCTCTCTCTCTCTCTCTCTCTCTCTCTCCCCCCTCTCTTTCTCCCCCCCTCTCTCTCCCCCCTCTCTTTCTCTCCCTCTCTCTCTCTCTCTCTCTCTCTCTCTCTCTCTCTCCAATAAGGGAGTGATAGATGCAGGATTTCAGGTGGCACTGGACAGGTGCCACTGCAACACCAGCTGCCAGCGCCTCCAAGTGCTGCTTCCTCCTCGCTGCGATACAAACACACACACACACACACTAACACTCCCACCTTCCCCACAGACAGCAGGTTGGGGGAGGTGTATAGTTCCATCCCTCCATCCCCTGCACCCTTCTTCCACCATTTCTCCTGTTCCCTCTCTGGCAGTCCAGCCAGGTTGATAGTTCCTCATCCTCTGGCAGTTGCATTCTCTCTCTCTCTCTCTCTCTCTCTCTCTCTCTCTCCTCTCTCTCTCTCTCCTCTCTCTCTCTCTCTCATCCCTCCCTCTCTCATCTGTCCTTCCTTCCCTCTCTCCCTCCCCCTCTCTTCAGCCAGGTTGCTATAGTGGTGTCCAGCTGGAGAGGCTGTGGTGATTACCTGCAGTTTTATTGGCTAATGGCTTGAAACATACCAATATGTCTACCACAGCCCAGAACACACACACACACACACACACACACACACACACACACACACACACACACACACACACAGCGGCTCATCGGAGTGTCAGGGCCAAGCACAATATTATGACTCACTTGTTCTAGTGCATCCCTGTCTGTAAACCTGTTCAATTTAAACACACATATCTAGACTGGTTAATCCTGAATCAAAATGGGAAATGATGACAATCCAATAAATAAAATATGCCATCATATAGACCCATTCAGTGTCACTCTCACTCAGATTCAGGCAGTGTGTATATTCATTTAAATCAGGTGTACCTGTACCATCAGTCCCATTGATCTACAGCATTTTAGTAAATAGAATAATCCAAGCATCCCATCAGAAGTGATCCAGTAACGTTAATGATGCTTGTATAATGTCTAGATCCATCCATCCGATTTCTGATCTTTATTTAAACCTGAAAGCTGCTTATCTACTGTATAGTCTGACTCCTGACCCCGACCCTAACCCTGACCTCTAATTATAATCCCTGGCCTGTGTCTGACCCAGGATTTCCTCCAAACAATGAGATCAGAAAGAGAGGTAGAACAATGTTTTATCTGTCTATCAATCAGCATTCATATTGTAAAGATTGGAAAAATCCTATTGTGAAACCAATCAGCATATCATATTGTAAAGATTGTGCTTGTGTGTGTGTGTGTGTGTGTGTGTGTGTGTGTGTGTGTGTGTGTGTGTGTGTGCCTGTGCCTGTGTATTGCAGTAAAAGACTAGGGCACCCTAAAATATCAAATAATTTTACAGGTCTGACCCCTCACCCCTGACCTTTCCTAACCCCAGACCCTGAGCGGAGGGAGCGTGAAAGCCAACCTTGGATTGTCCCCTCTTGAAGAAGGCCTTGCAGGCTTCGCATGAGGCCACGCCGTAGTGGTAGCCCGAAGCGATGTCGCCACACACCAGGCACAGCCGCTTGGGCATGGAGTTCAACATGTACTCGCACTTGATCTGCGAGTCCTCCCCGATGGTGCTGGAGCAGTCCTCGTAGCGCTTGGAGGCCCCGGCGGGACCCAGGGGTCCGGCCCCAGTCCCGTACAGGGTGGGGGAGTCCAGGCCGTTCTGGTGGCCATTCATGGTTGAGCTGTAGGAGCCGCTGGCGTCGCTGGAACCCCCAGGGCTGTGGTGGTTGATGCTGTCTGCCAGGGAGGCGGGGCTGGAGGGCTCGGTCTTAATGTAGGATGGGCAGTTGGACTCTAGGTGGCGCTCTTTGCTGGACATTCTGCAGAGGAGCCTGGGGGGGGAGGAGGTAGAGAGGGAGGGAGGAGGGAGGAGAGATATAGGAAAACATGTTATTGGTGAGTTGGTCATAAACAACATGTTGACATCATCTTACCAATGATTCAAATAATATGTGTCTTTTTAAAGTGACGTCACACAAAATGCTAATTTCCGAATTATTTTCAGGACATTTTCAATAATAATGCTAGCAGACGCTTTTCAAAACAAAACACCTATGATTTAGATAGAATGTGTATGTGAGAGGAAGACAGAGACACAGAGTGTGTGTGTGCGTGTGTGTACGTGTGCGTGTGAGTGAGTGAGAGAGAGAGAGTGTGAGAGTGTGCGTGTGTTGAGTGAGGCCTGTGGAAGCATCTCTAGCATACAGCCATCAGTCAGTCTAGTCAATAGCAACTTGTTCTACATGAGAGTAATCAGGAAGGAGGCACAATGCTGCTCGATCACGCCTGAGACAGCCACTCACAGCAAACAAACACACACACACACACACGCACGCACACACACACACACACACACACACACACACACACATATATACACACACCAACATACTGCACTGTAGAAATAAACATAAATACACTGCACTGATGACACACACATATTGAGGGGAGAGGAATCTGAACAGAAAATACTTGTTTTACCCCACCAGCCCTCCAATCCCTGTTTAATACAATCAACCTGTTTAGTGTGGACAACCCCTTCACCTCGCTCTCCAACCTCCACTCCTCCAGTCCCTAAGAGAGTCCTGTTAATGGCAGCTGTAATTCATTGATCTCTGCTCTGTCTATTTCTTTCTCTCTCTCTCTCTCCGTCTCTCTCTCCGTCTCTCTCTCCGTCTCTCAGGGCAGGTGCAAAATGCCAGAACGCAAATACACAAAAGACAGATACACGATACATGTTACATAATGCGACAGTATGAAAAAGTATAAAAATAGTCTGGAGTGCAAAAAGCTATTAAAAGACTGCATAGAATGGGTGAATGGCTGAATATGTACACTATACATTGTTACAGAGTGTTAGGTAAAAAATAAATGATACAAATGTTAAAAGTTGATATATATAAATAAGAATATTTGCATGGTTAACTATACTATACAGGTCGATGACAGAGAAATAAATAGATAATATCTTTACTGGCCTTTCACTCCAACTCAGTATCGCCCATCTCTCTCTCTCTCTCTCTCTCTCTCTCTCTCTCTCTCTCTCTCTCTCTCTCTCTCTCTCTCTCTCTCTCTCTCTCTCTCTCTCCCCGAAAGGGAGTACACAAAAGGTTTTTTTTAATTAAAGAGGGGTGCTACTAAACGAATGCTCTAAAATCCAGTCAGCTTGTAAAACCCCAGACTCTACTGAGGCCTATAAACCAGACCTGGGAGGAGGGAAGGAGTGACGGAGAGAGGGAGTGACGGAGAGAGGGAGGGAGTGACTGAGAGAGGGAGGGAGAGATGGAGAGATGGAGGGAGAGTGAGAGTGGGGGAAGCAATGAAAGGGGTTATATAGAATTAATATATTCCTGAAACGTTTCCCTGAAGCTGATCCTGAAAAAACTAAATACACACACTCACACACACACATACAGTAGTACAACAGGGAATGTTTTAGGAACATTTTGTCTTCTTTTTGTCATGCTTTACAACACAACACGTAGGTTTTACCCAAGGCAAGACACTCAGCTTCAGAAATCTGACCAAAAAGTGATTAACCATCCCTCTCTTAATTTCTCTCTTTCCATCTCTCTCTCTTTAGGTCTTTGAAATTCTACGACTCTATTAATGGCAGGCTGCAATATTCACAACTACTGTATCTATAAATTCAATTGTCAGATGGTGGGTCTTATTCCGTGCCCCACTTCAATCTAAAATTAGACGCAGTAAAATTCCCATTAGCCGTGAGAGGGATGGGATTCTGGGGCCTATATTTTAGAAGAAAAGAAAGCCTTTCTGACAGAGAAGAGACCATTTGAGAGGTAATGATTTTATCTGTTTTAGGCACGCGAGGCAGCCCCAATCCTTGGGAGGGCCATTAAGACGAGAGTTTAAGTGTGAAAAGCGTTCAGATTTAGTCGCTGCTTATGAATGGGAACAATGATTGTCAGGAGGGGGAAATAGAAAGACATGCAAAGTACGGCGAGAGAGAGAGAAGATTAAGAAATCACAGACAGACAGAGAAAGAGAGAAAGAGAGGGAGAGGGGGAGAGAGAGAGAGAGAGAGAAGATTAAGAAATCACAGACAGACAGAGAAAGAGAGAAAGAGAGGGACAGAGAAAGAGACAGAGACAGAGACAGAGACAGAGAGAGAGAAGAGAGAGAGAGAGAGAGAGAGAGAGAGAGAGAGAGAGAGAGAGAGAGAGAGAGAGAGAGAGAGAGAGAGATAGAGAGAGAGAGAGATAGAGAGAGAATGGGTGAATGCAGACATGCTATATGTCATCTGTAATGAGATGGCTCTATACTACAGTACTTAAAGAACACTCAACGTGCCTGTCTCTTTTGGTTGCCAAGTGTGAAGGGGCAGACATCTGTGTAATTCTTAATTTTCCATCATTCAGTTCCAGCGATGATGTGCACAGAGAGCGATGACGAGCACAGGCAGATGAGAGATGACGAGCACAGAGAGAGATGACGAGCACAGAGAGAGATGGTGAGCACAGAGAGAGATGACGAGCACAGAGAGAGATGACGAGCACAGAGAGAGACGACGAGCACAGAGAGAGATGATGAGCACAGAGAGAGATGACGAGCACAGACAGAGATGACGAGCACAGAGAGAGATGACGAGCACAGAGAGAGATGGTGAGCACAGACAGAGATGACGAGCACAGAGAGAGATGACGAGCACAGAGAGAGATGATGTGCACAGAGAGAGATGACGAGCACAGACAGAGATGACGAGCACAGAGAGAGATGACGAGCACAGAGAGAGATGACGAGCACAGAGAGAGATGACGAGCACAGAGAGAGATGATGAGCACAGAGAGAGATGACGAGCACAGAGAGAGATGACGAGTACAGAGAGAGATGGCTGTCATATTAGCTGATCATAATCATTAAACAAATTGATCTGAGGAAAATGTATAAGCAGCACATGCTGTATCATGTCTCAGTTTTTCTATGGGTTTTTATATGGGTGCCATATGGGTCTGTATGTGTGACGCCTGGCTGTCCGTGATGACGATGTTTTGACAAAAGAGAGCAGAGTAACAAGAAAGGAGCGAGAATTAGAGAAAAAAATTGAAATAAATAAAAATAAATGATCCGAAAACAAACCAAAAATGAATACTGAGAAAATATATATTGTATATTTGAGTGACAGGACTCAATATAATTTCCCATTCCTTGACAGAGAAACCTCCCTCTGTGTTCAGCTCAGTTTAAAACCAGAAGAAGGCTGCTGTGTTAAAAATCAACGATAAATAGATATTTAATAATCAGCGGAGAACAACATTTCCCTATCTCCCTGCAACAACACAGCCGTGTGCCTCTGTTAGCTTCTCAGTTCAACACACGTCTGATAAAAAAAAACTATCTCACACAAACAATCTCCTCGACGGACAAAAAAAGCAGCAGACATCAAATATTCAACACCTCCATTTACCTTCCTCTTACTAAAGGTTACACCTCCGAGGGGTACACAAAACAAAGAGATGACCCTCTTTCTGCCACTCTTTTATTCCTTCGCTCTCCCTGTCATTTTCTCTTTCCCCTCTCTTTTTTCCCCAGGCGCGCTGAAGCGAGGCGTGGTGAAATCAACAGGAGAGCAGTTGTTGGTGTGTGTGTGTGTAGTGGTGTTGGTGCGTGTGTGTAGTGGTGTTGGTGGGCCACTCTGCCATGACAAGGTGTCATTAGAACAGGGCCACTGATTCACTGTTCAGACAACTGCTGGGACAAACATGCAATCATTGTATTAGAGGCCGTCGCCGACGAGGGCTGCACTACACCTACCACTCTCTTTCCCTCACTTTGTTCCTCTCCTCTTTTTTGCTTCCCTTTCTCTGTCTATCATTCGTTCTCTCTCTTATTCTCTGGAGGGGACTGGTCTGACGGAGGGGGAGAGAGAGAGGAGAGAGAAGAAGAAGAGGAGGAGAGAAGGAGACGGCCACTTGAACATACAGCACGTCTCTATAAGGTAGAAGAAGTGCTGACAGAGTAGTCACGTAGAAACCATTTCATCAGAGCCATGCATTGTGTCTCCCTCCACACAGATAAGGAAACAAAGTCCAATAAGCGAAAAAAAAAAAATAGCTTTCACATTTCTATCTAGATATGGCCAACACTGGGAAATAAAGACAGCCAATGCATTTACATTTCTATAGTTAGGCTGCGTGAATAGGTTGATTTCATCACAATACTCAATTGCTTTTTTTTTTCTCTCCCTCAAGTCATTTTTTCTCTCCTCCTCCCAGCTACAATCCTCATCCTGCTGTTTCTTTAGCTGCGTTGAACCCACTGTCCGTTTGTTCGTTCTTAACATCGATCGAAGGGAGCACTTCTGGAGAATTATGGGTAAGAAACACTGGCTTCCTGTTCTGGTGAATTATGGGTAAAATGCCTCTGGTTCCTCGCTGGGCCTGGTGTGTGATTGTGTGTGTATCCCGGTGTGTGGATGATTACAGTTGTTTCTGTCTGAGGAGAAATAACAAGAGAGCCAGTGAATCTAAATTGTCTCCCGGCGAGACAGGAAGATCAATTCTTATAACATTACAGGCTGGGAAAGTAGTCATTCACTCTATCGGCTGCAGAATAAACCCACTGATTACATGCAATCAATGTGATAATGGCAAAAACACATTTGGCCAATGGGCCGCACGGCAGTAAAGCCGTCTCTTAGAGGCTCACGCTACACTAGACAAGCTAACAGAGGGGACCGTAATAAATGCGACACATAATGTTTGAGCACTAGGTGGGACATACTAGCCTAGCAGTGGGGACGGTAATGATTGTGACACCCGTCGGAGGCCTGTGGTTCCTAACCTGCATAGATCAAACAAGGATTATCACCAGGGTCCAACTCCAGCTGTGGCAATTTATATAACACTATTGATTTACCATTATGTTATTACGATAAATGTTTGTTACCCCTTTCTAGCTCTTTCATTTTCATTACATCCATTTTTCATAAGAAATTATTTTAATTTTATTTCTAACCAAATAGCATTAGGGCTGCCATCATTGCAGGTTAATTCTATGAATACATAATACACAATTATTACACATTTTAAAGCACACAATCAATAAATATATCAATTATTTTTATAAGATAATCCTAGAACGTTGTACTAAGAACAATTAAAATACCACTTGATCGACATTGAGTACACAAGGCAATGTGAATGATAGATGTAGTGAAGATATTTCAGTTCAGGTGATTGTTGTTGAACAGGTGTTTGTGTGTAACGGGATCAGATATGAGAGAAGCATGTTCTTGTTCACTGCTGTATAGGAGAAGACAGGCCTGTCAAGGTGGGCTGATCCTCAACAGATATGGCTGTGTGTGTGTGTGTGTGTGTGTGTGTGTGTGTGTGTGTGACAGCCCTTGGCTCTCTTTCTCTCTCAGATGAGTATCTTGATGATTTAGGTCATTTTCCTGCAGAGCCAGTACTGTACTTATTACCATACACTATCTTTATCACGTCAGTGTGTGTGTTTGTGTGTGTGTGTGTGTGTGTGTGTGTGTGTGTGTGTGTGTGTGTGTGTGTGTGTTGTGTTATCTTGACCAGGTGAAAGCAGCACATCTCTCCACTCAGAGAGAGAGCAGTGCTGTAAGAGCAGCTCTTAAGAACTCTGGCAAGACTATATGAAACTGAGAAACGAAACATAAATACAAGTGTGTGTGTGTGTGTGTGTGTGTGTGTGTGTGTGTGTGTGTGTGTGTGTGGATTAGAGGTGTTATTGGGGAGCATTAGGGGTGCAGCGACCCCTCCAAACGTTCGCTGGCACACACACCCTCGTTGACATGGTAAATAAGGTTAGCTGTTTTTCAATAAGGAGAAAACTTCTAAACTACAGGACTCTGCTAAAGCTCTCATCTGTTTAACACTCTCTCACACACACACACACACACACACACACACACACACACGCACGCACACACGCACACACACACACACACACACACACACACACACACACACACACACACGCACACACGCACGCACACACGCACACACGCACACACCACACCACACACACGCACACACACGCACACACGCACACCGCACACGAGCACACGCGCACACGCGCACACGCACACCACGCACACACGCACACACGCACACACAACACACACACACACACGCACACACACACACACGATCAGATAAGGGTAAACCAGGCGTGGGATCAAATGAAATTGCACATAACTATAATAAATAAGTTTTGAAAAAACTTGTCCGGATTAAAAAACACATTTTATTAAGCAGATGGTAAAAGAGGATTTTATTCTCAGAAATATGACAGGGAAATGTGAAATGTGAAATGAAAGGAGGAGGGAAGGGGGGAGAGGGGGAGGTAAAGAGAGGGGAGGTAAAGAGAGGGGGAGGGAAAGGTGAGTGTGCAGGCAGTAAGATGGCGTTGGTTGCGTCTGTCGGTGGGTCGGTTGGCGGGGCATTGGGGCGGTGGTTTTGGGTGAGAAGCCGAGCGGGCCCGGGCCTGGCCGCGTCTTTAACCAGATCAGATTGAGGAAATTGGCTGTCAGGACGGGATTGTAGTGATTTATACCCGTCCATCAAGAAGAGAGGAAACGATGCAAGCTGCTCCCACTAGCCCCCCGCCACCCCCTATCCATCCCTCCCTTCCTCCTCTAGCCCCCCCCCATCCCTCCCTTCCTCCTCTAGCCCCCCCCCATCCCTCCCTTCCTCCTCTAGCCCCCTATCCATCCCTCCCTTCCTCCTCTAGCCCCCTATCCATCCCTCCCTTCCTCCTCTAGCCCCCCCCCCATCCCTCCCTTCCTCCTCTAGCCCCCCCCCATCCCTCCCTTCCTCCTCTAGCCCCCTATCCATCCCTCCCTTCCTCCTCTAGCCCCCCTATCCATCCCTCCCTTCCTCCTCTAGCCCCCTATCCATCCCTTCCCTTCCTCCTCTAGCCCCCTATCCATCCTCCCTTCCTCCTCTAGCCCCCTATCCATCCCTCCCTTCCTCCTCTAGCCCCCTATCCATCCCTCCCTTCCTCCTCTAGCCCCCTATCCATCCCTCCCTTCCTCCTCTAGCCCCCTATCCATCCCTCCCTTCCTCCTCTAGCCCCCCCCATCCCTCCCTTCCTCCTCTAGCCCCCCTATCCATCCCTCCCTTCCTCCTCTAGCCCCCTATCCATCCCTCCCTTCCTCCTCTAGCCCCCTATCCATCCCTCCCTTCCTCCTCTAGCCCCCTATCCATCCCTCCCTTCCTCCTCTAGCCCCCTATCCATCCCTCCCTTCCTCCTCTAGCCCCCTATCCATCCCTCCCTTCCTCCTCTAGCCCCCTATCCATCCCTCCCTTCCTCCTCTAGCCCCCCCCCCCATCCCTCCCTTCCTCCTCTAGCCCCCTATCCATCCCTCCCTTCCTCCTCTAGCCCCCCCCCCATCCCTCCCTTCCTCCTCTAGCCCCCCCCATCCCTCCCTTCCTCCTCTAGCCCCACTCCCCCTCAACTCGCTACGCTCGCAAAGCGTCTTACACCCTCAAAACCGCCATCTGCTACCAAATCTAATTCACATTCCACCATAATAAGGTTTATCCTGTAATGCCCACTCCGCCTCTCTCTCCCTCTCTTCCTCTCTCTGTCTGGAGGGGTTAGGAGAGTGAGAAGGGGTGAGAAGGGGTGAGGAGGGGTGAGGAGGGGTGAGGAGGGGTTAGGAGGGTGAGGTGGGGTGAGGAGGGGTGAGGAGGGTGAGGAGGGGTGAGGAGGGGTTAGGAGGGTGAGGAGGGGTGAGGAGGAAAGGGGTGAGGATGGGTGAGGATGGGTGAGGTGAGGATTGGCAAGGCGGTTAAGGCGGGTAAGGGGAGGGGTGAGGCGAGGTGTTAAGACAGACAGACAGGCATTTTCTTTGATAATCCCTTTCCCCATAAACCCACAATCCAATCCCCATCGTCCTCTCTCTCTCTCCCCATCACACACACACACACACACACACACACACACACACACACACACACACACACACACACACACACACACACACACACACACACACACACAGCTGTTCGCGGTCCATCTGTGTTAAGGCAATCTAGTTTATTAGAGATTGGGTGAATTTACAGTAACGAGCCGTTCCCCTGACAAATTAATCACTTTCAACCATTTGATGGTGAGAGATGTGTGTGTGTGTGTGTGTGTGTGTGTGTATGTGTGTGTGTACTCACGTATTTGTGTGCACGTGCAAGCATGCATATGGACGCGTGTGCAGGTGTGTGTGTGTGTGCAGGTGTGTGTGTGCAGGTGTGTGTGTAGAAGTGCTTTAGAACTAACACTGAGAAAGGAGACGCCACCAGTGAAACAGGACATATCTCTTCCTATCTATACACCTTATCAACTCATCTCTATCTCTCTCCATATCTGTCACTGTCACGTTCTGATCTCCTTCTTCCTCTACACCTCTCTATCCCTGTGTTAAATGCCATGCGCCCGTCTGTCTGTCCGTCCGTCCGTCCGTCCGTCTGTCTATTGCTAAGGGTGTGTTTTCCAATAGTGGTTGTGTGCCGTTGTGCATGCGAGCCTGCTGGCATGTCTCTGTGTGTTAGTGTAATCACAACAGCACTAGCCTGTGTACCAGTGCCATAAATGCATGTATACGTGTGTGTGTGTGTGTGTGTGTGTGTGTGTGTGTGTGTGTGTTTATTTGTGTGTGTGTGTGTGTGTGTGTGTGTGTGTGTGTGTGTGTGTGTGTGTGTGTGTGTTTATTTGTGTGTGTGTGTGTGTGTGTGTGTGTGTGTGTGTGTGTGTGTGTGTGTGTGTGTGTTTGTCCAAATCTCTCTCAAACAGCTAGTGGTCAAATATCTTGGAGTGAGTGTCTGTGACATTTGTGTTTCCTGTGTGTGTGTATGTGTGTGAGACATCTTCCTCTGTTTGAGCAGTGCTTGGCTGGGTCAATCCACTCAGCCCTCTCATGTGGAACATAGTCGACAAACACACACACACTCAACGCACACAACCTTTGATACTCAGTGAATCACTTCCATAGACCCATTCAGTCAAAGAGATCATTTACAGTAGGTGCACACAAACTCTAACCTCCACCTCTCCTTTCCATTGATCGATCGCTAAGCTGAGTACCCACAGACTGACATGCTGACAGGTGCAAGGCCTTGTGGGATGTGGAGTTTATTTTCACCTTCCTCCTCATCACCACATTTAAACAACCACAAATAAAACAATACACACTGTATGACAGAATATACAGTATATATATACTGTATATCAGTGTGTGTGTGTGTGTGTCTGTGTGTGTGTGTGTGTGTGTTTGTGTGTGTGGCTGTGTCTGTGTGTGTTTGTGTGTGTGTGTTTGTGCAAGTGCACAACTTAATCTCTGGCAGGTCAGTGTGTTGAAACATTTGCTCTCTGGCTTGGCCTGGTGCTCTGAGAGGGCTGGGAGAGAGTCAGAGGTGTGGACTGGGAATGTAGCGGATGTCAAAATAAATAGAACAAGAAGTCAAGTCAATAAAGCAGTGTGTGTGTGTGTGTGTGTGTGTGTGTGTGTGTGTGTGTGTGTGTGTATATATCCACAACCCTGTCCTACCCTGTCACCAACCCTCAAATCAAATCAAACGTTATTTGGGCAAAAACCTGCCGATGTGTCCTTGAGCAAGGCACTTAACCCTAATTTGCTCCAGGGGCTGACTCTGTAGGTAGGCCTTCATTCTAAATAAGAATGTGTTCTTAACTGACTTGCCTAGTTAAATAAAGGTTAAATAAATACATGCATTTGTCATATGCTTCGTAAACAACAGGTGTAGACTAACAGTGAAATGCGTACTTACGGGTCCTTTTCCAACAATGCAAAGTAAAAAATAAATATATAAAATATATATAGAAATAGTGACAGGAGGAATATAAAAACACAGTGAATTATAAAAAACAATAACTAGTCAAAATAACAGTGGCCGTCTCTATGTGCCAGTAACGTGCTTGGCTGTGATTGGCTTAGGGCCTGTGTGAGAGGGCATGCCAATGGCCTCTAATAGGCATGACCCAGACTATCTCAGGGAAATCCAATTGGCCTAAGACTCTGTGAGCACCCGGGCCACACAATAGCCAGGCACCACGCAATAATAAACTACAGGCAATATATACAAGGCAAACTATATATATACGTTATACCTTACACCTGGGGTGTATTTGGTGAGGCAAAAAATTCAGAATGTTGATATCGAAATGTAATAAATAGAGCTGATCTGATTACCTATTCTACATACACACAATAATATTTGCTGTAAATTATACATTTCTATCTGAACGTTCTGTACTGTTGCAGCCTTCTTAACACGCTCCAGGCACAATATACACCAGGCATTATATACAGCAGGTTAAACGTGCCAGAGGGAATATGCCAGGGCAGAAATGCCAGTAATGGGAAATATCCTGGGGTGGGTTAGGAGGGCTAGGTAGCAAAGATGTTTGGCCGCTGCTCTGTCTAAAACCCAGGGACACAAACACACACACACACACACACACACGCACGCACGCACGCACACACGCACGCACGCACACACACACACACACACACAATCGCCCACAAACAGAGAGCACAAGAGAGCTATGTTTTAACATGAAACAAAACGGTTTGCTTACACTCATAAGAATAGACAGAGTTCATGATGACTCCTTGGTTCGATGACCAGTCACAGACACCCTTGTGTGACAATGACACACCTTTAAATGAGTTGTCAGAGTCAAGCACAGGAAATAAAACAATTGTTCTTTTTTTACACTTGATTTTAGACATCACATACAATCCTAAGTAATAACCAGACCACACAAGCAGACAACACAAAGCTAAAGTAAGGTATTTAGCGGTGTGGGCTAACTGGTCACATCTGGCTGGAGTGAATCCAGCTGAAAGCCAAGGACTCGTGATGCCTCTGAGGACCTTTATATGTCTACATTTCTATGCTAATAGGAATCTGCCAAGCATTTAACGCATTCCACTACATATGAAGGGCAAGCCACTTCTATCACCCCCATCCCAATCACACACACACACACACACACACACTTTAGTTAATATCTGCAGTGCCTCTTTACCTCTACCTCTGTCTACCCATCTGTCTTTAATCTCTCTCTCTCTCTCTCTCTCTCTCTCTCTCTCTCTCTCTCTCTCTCTCTCTCTCTCTCTCTCTCTCTCTCTCT
Organism: Thymallus thymallus; assembly: GCA_023634145.1. Lineage (NCBI taxonomy): Eukaryota > Metazoa > Chordata > Actinopteri > Salmoniformes > Salmonidae > Thymallus > Thymallus thymallus. The sequence continues at coordinate 25,507,046 of CM042405.1, forward strand.
CTCTCTCTCTCTCTCTGTCTCTCTCACTTTAGTCTGTCCCTTCATTCAGTGTGGCAGGTTGAATAATTCAGGCATCCGGCTGGCCGCACCAGTGTTCTGACCATGGCAGCCAGGAACCCCTGCGTGGCAGACGGACTCTCCACCTCCACCTCTCTACAGCAGGCAGACAGATGGCCCCGCTCTCTACCTCTCTCTCTACCTCTCTCTCTACCTCTCTCTCTACCTCTCTCTACCTCTCTCTCTACCTCTCTCTCTACCTCTCTCTCTACCTCTCTCTCTACCTCTATCCCCTCTCTACCTCTCTCTCTACATCTCTCTCTACCTCTATCCCCTCTCTACCTCTCTCTCTACATCTCTCTCTACCTCTATCCCCTCTCTACCTCTCTCTCTACATCTCTCTCTACCTCTATCCCCTCTCTACCTCTCTCTCTACCTCTCTCTCTCTACCTCTCTCTACCTCTCTCTCTCTACCTCTCTCTATCCCCTCTCTACCTCTCTCTCTACCTCTCTCTCTACCTCTCTCTCTCTACCTCTCTCTACCTCTCTCTCTCTACCTCTCTCTACCTCTCTCTCTACCTCTCTCTCTATCTCTCTCTCTGCCTCTCTCTCTGCCTCTCTCTCTACCTCTTGTCTATCTCTTCCTCGCCACACAAACACAATATCCTTTTTCATCACCTCTTTCTATGTTCTCTCTCCTCTTTTTCACCATCATACAAACACTCTCTCTCTTCTCTCCATCTTTCTCTCTCCCTCTTTCTATTTCTCTCTCCCCCTCTCTTTTCTCTCCCTCAATCTCTTTCTCTCTCCCTCTCTCTTTCTCTTTCCCTCTCTCTTTCTCTCTTCCTCCCTCTTTCTCTGTGGTCACTAACACAACCACTAACCCTAGCCACAGTATAAACACAACCACTAACCCTAGCCACATTATAAACACAACCACTAACCCTAGCCACAGTATAAACACAACCACTAACCCTAGCCACATTATAAACACAACCACTAACCCTAGCCACATTATAAACACAACCACTAACCCTAGCCACAGTATAAACACAACCACTAACCCTAGCCACAGTATAAACACAACCACTAACCCTAGCCACAGTATAAACACAACCACTAACCCTAGCCACAGTATAAACACAACCACTAACCCTAGCCACAGTATAAACACAACCACTAACCCTAGCCACATTATAAACACAACCACTAACCCTAGCCACATTATAAACACAACCACTAACCCTAGCCACAGTATAAACACAACCACTAACCCTAGCCACAGTATAAACACAACCACTAACCCTAGCCACATTATAAACACAACCACTAACCCTAGCCACATTATAAACACAACCACTAACCCTAGCCACAGTATAAACACAACCACTAACCCTAGCCACAGTATAAACACAACCACTAACCCTAGCCACATTATAAACACAACCACTAACCCTAGCCACATTATAAACACAACCACTAACCCTAGCCACATTATAAACACCACCCCAACCAATAACCCTAGCCTCATTATAAACACAACCCCAACCAATAACCCTAGCCTCATTATAAACACAACCCCAACCACTAACCCTAGCCACATTATAAACACAACCCCAACCACTAACCCTAGCCACATTATAAACACAACCACAATCCAACCACATTATAAACACAACCACAGTAATTTTCTTAAAACTTTATAAACACTTAAACATCACATGAATCCTGTAACAAAGTACATCATCACTGCTAAAACAAATGAAACCAAAACATTTAAAACAAATGAAACCAAAACATTGAGTAAGCAATAAATGCATCTTTAAAATGCCCATTGCCACCCACAAGAAGAAAAACATCAAACAACTTGTAAACAGGAGCAGTCCTGTGTACTGAATGTAACAAAACCATTCTATAACGTTGTTCCTTTCTGAACGCAGCCCAGACCCTTTATCACTGTAACCGAAACCCACAGAATGATAATCGCTATGATTCTGAAAATGACAGTCGTGTTAGATCCCAAGTACATTAGTGGCCTCTGCTATTAGAAAGGCATGGAGTGATAGTTGTGCAGTGGCAAAATGTGCCGCTAAAATTCACGGATATTTGGCAAAATATGACAGTGATAGTATTACAAACAAAGACATCACTCACACTCAAACACATAAACATGCACACATACACACAACAAACACGGACAAGCAGGTATGAAGAAAGCGTATATATACAGTACATATAGGCCTACATGACACACACACACACACACATACATACACAAAGAACACATGTTATCTTAAAAAAACGAACAAAGCAACACCTTACGGCACAACGCCACAATGTGACCTACTTGTTGTCTGTATGTACTGACAAGTATGTGTAACTGATAGATGCACACACACACACACACACACACACACACACACACACACACACTACATGTTAATGTTTTTAAATGTCTTTTTCGTTATGTGTCGGACCCCAGTAAGACTAGCTGTCGCCATTTGCATCGGCTAATGGGGATCCTAATAAAACAAAATCAAATCAAATCAAATCATCTTCACACACAAACTAAGACATTGAGACACGGAAGAAACAGCAGTACTTTGAATTAACCTTTGATGTGCGAGTGTGTGTGGCGTGTTCCCCTCTTACCTTGGGTTATAAAGTGCATGTGCGTCACGCATGTGAGTGGCGTCGAGGTCGTAAGTCTGTTGCATTCTCCACGCGCTGCCGCATTTGCCGTACTTATCTTCACTATTAACCTGGGCCTTTGATAAGTTCATTCTACAACACAGAGAAGAATCACAGGGGGACAGGGGGTCAGATAAGAGGCCAGCAGTCTGGATGGGGAGTACACAGAGACAGTAAGCCTGACACTTTATACACAGACAGTCAGCCTGTACATAACGTAGTATTATCAAACAGGAAGCCTGAAGATTATAAGGAGTACACAGAGACAGTATGCCTGACACTTTATACACAG
>CM042405.1:25515025-25522525 GCA_023634145.1 Thymallus thymallus
CTGCGGATGCAAATTTACATTTAAAAAATGTATATTGCAAGTTAACTATATCATTGATCGGAAAAGAAAATGTACTGATTTAATACATAAATACTGACTTCAAACATCTCTTCACTAAAATACTCCAAACAGGGTCCTCACATCTACCCTATAGTTCCAACTGAAGCATCACTAAAGTGAAGAGAGAGTGATGGAGAGAGAGGAAGAGGGAGAGAGAGAAAGAGGGAGAGAGAGAGAGAGAGAGGGAGACGAAGGTGGAGAGAGAGAGAGAGAGAGAGAGAGAGAGAGGTCATGCCATTCTCTCCCCATCAGGCACACACATGAAGCATGATGGGAGGATGAGAGGAGGAATATTTCACTGTCAGACAGGGGTCTGCATGGCTATTCATTTCTCCTCCGCACTCTCCCTCTCACTCTCTCCATATCTCAATCTCTCTATCTCTGTCTCTCTCTCTCTCTCCATCTCTCCCTCTCTCTCCCCCTGCTGCAGGACAATGACAATTGAATCATTCCACGGCATGCAGAGGAGAGCACACACTCAGCCACGCATTCAAACATGGTCCCTACGGAGTGTGTGAGAGAGAGAGAGAGAAATTAGGTGGAAAAGAAAGAAAGGAAGAGAGAGAGACCTTGTGAACTCACACACCCTCAGACACACGGTTTCTCTTCAGTGTAAATCTGCATTTTATTTTAGTCCTGGTCACCTATTTCTCCTCCCGTTAAAAGTGAGTGAGAGCACTAGAAACCATGAGCAATGTCACACACACTGCTTCCCACACACACTGCTTCCCACACACACTGCTTCCCACACACACTGCTTCCCACACACAGTGCTTCCCACACACACTGCTTCCCCCACACACTGCTTCCCACACACACTGCTTCTCACCGACCAGTCTCTGTCTCCCGGCCCCATTGCAAACCCAACAAGCTCTCACAGTCTCACGTCAGAATTAGACGTTTCTCAAACGTCATATTTTGTAGTTGTTCCAAACGTCAAATATCTAACACTTCGAACACACGACTGTGTCATTGCGTTTTGGTACTCCAATGGAACGCTGCGTTTGCCTTGCAGCATTGCGTTGCAGCAAAGCGAAAGTGGTTAGGGTTAAGTTTAGGCATTAAGTACGAATTCTTAAGGTTAGGCATTAACTCCGAATGGATAAGGTAAGGGTTGAGGGTTGGGATGGGCTTAAAACAGAACTATAAAAAACAACTTTCTATCGCTAGATTCGAACATGCAACCGTTGGAACCAGATGCGACGCCCATCCAACAAAACCGAAACCTACTTGAAGGTAACAGCGCTCACGGTTGCCCCTAGTGGTCGGAATCCACATCTCCCAATGTCCTCAGACATAGGTGGAGGTCGAATACTGACTTCTATCACGGGTGACCTGGCTGTGCAAACCAACAGCAGGCCACACTATTTGATAAGCAAAACAGACCTAGCACTTAACCCTTATCCCGTTGCTTCTCTCTCACACACACAAACACACACACACACACACACACAAAGGCCTGCCTAGCCCTTTGCGCTTAGACAGAGCTACTAAATAGTTTACACAGTGGCCTGAATTTGCATCAAACAGCCACCTTTACTCCAACCACATAGAAAGGACGAAACACAAATAACAACGTATTTGTCTTCTATAATCGGTGTTATTATAACAGTATTACTTTGGCCATAGAGCTACGGTATGGCAAAAGACCAAAATCACAAATCATGGAGATGACATGATAGACGATCACCTGTCAATTCACACTATCTCTCTTTTTCAAGAGGAAAATAAAAAAAATTATAAAAAGGGAGCGACGGGATGCTTGAATGACGGAGGAGGGAGAATCTGCAGGGGGGAGAGAGGGAGAGAGAGATGGGGGATGAGCGGAGCGGAGAGGAATTGAATTGAAAGGTGGGAAGGCTTCAGCCTCTGTAGCGACAGCGACATGGGGTGTAATTGCTAATTGCGACGCGTACCTCTGGAAAGGTTCGGCCGTTTGTGTGTGTCTCAGCTGGTGTTGTCCATCTTAAGGCTATTTCAACTCCTCATAAAAGCCAGCGTTTTTATGAGGAAACCAGCCAGGTCACTCAAAATCCACTTCGAAATCCGACGTCCGTCCATGTACCCAGGACGTCGGGAGATGCCTTCAAAACCATCCACTAGGGGCAACGGTGAGAAATATTACAATCAAGCATGCTTGGGTTTTGCTAGGGCGTTGTGAACGGGGGTGGCGGATGGGCATAAGCTGCAAGCGCTGGCTCCGAATTAGGCGACAACAGCGGAGCAACCCAAGGTGTCCAAAACACCTCCAAATTTGACGTTTGGAGAAACTTCGAAATTTGACGTTTGATTAAACGTGGACAAACATCAGTGAGACACACACACACCCACACACACCCACACAAACCCACACACACCCACACACACCCCAGCCACATACCCCAGTCACACACCCCAGTCACACACCCACACACACCCCAGTCACACACCCCAGTCACACACCCCAGTTACACACCCACACACACCCCAGCCACATACCCCAGTCACACACCCCAGTCACACACCCACACACACCCCAGTCACACACCCCAGTCACACACCCCAGTTACACACCCACACACACCCCAGTCACACACCCACACACACCCACACACACCCCAGTCACACACCCCGATGGACTGAACAAAAATCAGATAAATTGACAATCACGTCATCAAGGCCTCCCCCTTTTTCATCCATGTCTTTCTGCTCACGTTAGTAGGCGAGTGTGTGTACGTGCATGTGCTTGTGTGTGTCTGTGTGTGTCACTGAGTGTGTGTTGTGTGTGTGTGTGTGTGTGTGTGTCAACGTGTGTAAAATGTAATTTTACGTGTGTGTGCACGTCCACAGAAGCACGCATTGCTCTCCGTCTCTGAGGGGTGAATGGGTCTGCTCAGGAGGCTCTCTCTTTAACCACAGTTAATTACCCTTGGAATGCCTCACACCCTGCACAAGAGGGGCCACCACCGCCACCGTGTGTGTGTTAGTGGAGACAATGGGAGAGTCGGGGCCACGGGGTAATACATATGCGTAAAAACACACCCTATGACACCTCTACACACCAGCCTGATCGGGCAGGGGGCTAAGCCACATACACACACACACACACAGAATCATATGAGCACACACACACACACACATATACATACACAATCACCGCGGCACAAACCCACAAACAGATGCGCACACACACACTCAGCACAGCACATATTGACATGATTTGACAGATGAATTAAGTAAATGATTTTATAAGGAGATTAAAAGGAATTTAATTTACGCAATCTCCCTCGATTCCCTTGATCCCTTCCTCCAGTGCTTTCATCTCCTCCACACAGAGAACGACAGAACGAGAGACGGAGAGGAAAAACATAAAATCATAAACTTTTCTCCAGGATGGCTGCTTATTTCAGGATGTGGTGTGATCTTTAAATGGAGGACTCTGTCTCTTGGACACGGACACGGAGTTCTCCAATAGAAACAATTCATAAAAAAATTATAGATATGTTAGGATATTACCTATTATTTTACTGGAGGGACTGTGTTCTAGTGGATGCCTTTACTATAATTGTAAAACTAAAGTGAGAATGGATTTTATACTGTAAATGCAAATATTAATCTTGTGTTTTCAATTCAAGTCCGGATATAAAGGTATAATCCAGTGAAATCCCCCTAAAATCGAAATAGGCATATTCGTTTTGTTTCAATTGTTACTGAAATAAAAATGTACACATATGTTAAATACACCACATTCGTGCTAGAGAATGCAAAATCATGAAATGAGCAACAGAAAAATACAATAAAGCAATTGCTTAGAATATATATTGTTTAGATGTCCTAAATATAAAATCTGCATAATCATTACATTTTATATCACTGTTTTATCTGCAAAACTGTAAAGCAATTTTACACGCATACACGAGAACAGGGTGCATTGTCGGCTCTCTGACAAAGTGTTATTATCTCCCTTATCAAAATAGCAGCATATTTTTTAATGAGTCACATTCTAAATATTGAAAATCATATCCTTAATGTAGTGCACCGAGTACATAAATAAGATACTGCACACATCCAATAAAAAAAATATATAACATTTAAATGTGCAATTTAAAATAAAACAATCCCATGCACCGCCCTTTATCTGGGAAATAGATGTACAGTGATATGTGACAATATATCCCAAGTGTTCTACAAAATACACAATCTGCAAAATACACCTTCACAGGTTCAAGAATCGGCCCAAGCCTTTGAAATCATTCCTCTCTTCTTTCAATCCAAAACCCGTCATGACAATCTGCATTCACCATCCCCGTGACCTCTAGGAATAACCAACACCAACAAACACACTAAATAAATTCAACTAACTATGAAGGGAAAAACCCTTAATGACATGCAAATTAAATGTATGTTCAGGCATGAAGGGAATATAATTATGATAATCGTCAAAATGGTACTTGTTGTTATTATTTTTATCATTATCCATAATATATCAATTAGTAATCCGACTCGTCAATTTCTACGTAGGAGGTGAGCAAGGAGCGAGTGGTGAGAGAGGTGAGTGATGACTGTGAGTAAAGCCTGGCTACAGCCGGTACTAAGGGAGGCATTCAGACGTTGTGTTTCTCTATGAGAAGCCAGCCGGATCACTAATGACACTGAGACAGGGGAAAACCCAGGCTAAAGCCCATCGCTACAGACAGGAGAAAAGACTGTCTCCTGAATCTTCTGTCTCCTTACAAACGACACGTCCTTCATTCTTTCTAAGCTCCTCTCGCTATGTCTCAGTCACACCACTGCCATTCACACACTCCCCTTACAAAATGCACAAATACCCTATATGTTCAAATACAGTCCATTTTCAAATTGACTAAATCCATAAATACACCATAAAAAAAGTACATTTCACATCTTTTCCCCTGTCATTTAGAAATAAATAATTGAAGAGAAATATCTTCCGAAGCTAGGGTTTTACACCCACCCGTAACCACATAACAACACACACCCCCACAAACACACACGCACAGAAAGTCGGTAGGCATACAGGTACAGCGGTTGGGTTGTGTGCCTTCACATTAATATGACCTTTTTATTTCTCTCTACGTAGATTACCAATCTAGCCATTCTTTCTCTCTATATTATTAACCTCCGGTGTGTGTGTGTGTGTGTGTGTTCCACTTTAGAAGCGTTATCAGCGTTCAGACACAGTCCAGGGCAGGAGTTAAGAGTGCCGTGGTTTCCTTTAGAAACACTGGAACAAAGTCAACTTGTCCAGCTCTCTCCTCTTCACTCTATCAATCTATTGGTTTCTCTTTATTCTAAGGCCAAGCGTTACCAAACAAACAGTGAGTAGCGTGCCATTGTTTTTCCAAAACAGTGAGATATTTATTTTTCCAAAACTAGGTCTTCTATTTGATTTTAGACTCTGGAATTCTGGAATTCTCCTCAAAATGTATTTGTGAATATAATAAATTTTTTTATTATTTTATCGTCTTCTGCTGTTCTCTGTGTCTGTAGCCAGTATGGGATTGATGCTCCCTATCCCTGATTCTGTATTTACATAAAACACTCGACACACACACACACACACACACACGGCCCACTCTATCCACCTCCGCCTGCCTGCTCCACCAGCCAGTTAATCTGCATTTTTAACGCTGTCCCTAACACAAGCCAAAAAGAGCAAAGCGTCAGGCTGAAGGAGAAGCGCGTGTGTCTGTGTGTGTGGTGCGTCCGTGCGGAGCGGCACTGAGTGCTGTTGTCTCTAACGCCGTGGCAGGGCCACATGCTGTGCTGGCCGTCGGAAATTCAAGCTCTCCTGGTATTTAAGAGCTTTCTCCCCTCCTCCTCCCACTGCCGCTTCTGTCCGTTACCTCATCCCTCCTGGCCGCCCCGTTCCCCCTCTCACTCTGTCGGCTGGCTGAAGGACAGCCCTCACCCACACTGACCACACTGACCATACCTAATAGACTAAGTCTTAAACATCCCATACCACACACACACACACACACGCAGTATGGCTCTCTGTGCTGGGACAGACATGCCAGAGTGAGTGTCCTACTCAGGTGGAGCGGCAGAAATTAGATTCCTCACGCTGAGTGAGAGCTTCTGTCCATACCGCAGCCCAGCACCGGTAGACAGGCGCATACTGTTACACTGTTACACACAGTCAAACAGACCCATTTTCACACACTACCTGACAGCGGAAAACAACCTTGACATGCTACTGGCATCACACAAAATAGCACACACACACACACAGGACTCACACAGACACACACAGGCACACGCACAGTCAAAGGCATTCACAATGACAAGATGTCAAAAAAGAAGCAGTAAAAAGGTCAAATTTACCTACTCTTGTTCAGAGTGCAGGGAGAAATATTCAGGCAGGGAAAGTTCTATGGAATCCATCTGCGCACTGCCACCATAATGTGAGAAAGCCTCCTCTATAAATCAAAGTTTTTTTTTTCTGCTCTCCTCCTCCTCTCCTGTCCTCCTCTCTCTCTCTCTTCTCTCTCTCTTCTCTCTCTCTTCTCTCTCTCTCTCCCCTCTCTTTCTCTTTCTCTCTCTCTCTCTCTCTCTCTCGCTCTCGCTCTCGCTCTCTCTCCGTTCCTGTCAGAGCACTGCAATCAGACACAGTGGTCCTCCGTGTGACAAGCCTATAGGCACAGCAGCCAGCTAGTTGGGACCAAAAGCTCTAGCACTCTTCTAATCAAGGACTTAAAGCCACAATTGAAGCTCATTAATATGTAGCAAGGCTTTGCATATGTAGTCCCTCTGGCCCATCCGGGCTGCTCATTGGTGGACGGGCGGCCAATGACAGAGAGGCAGGGCTCAGTCTGCACGCACAGAGAGAGAGAGCGAGAGAGCAGCCAAGCAGGTGGAGAGTTGAGGGCAGAGACAAAGAGAGAGCGAGTGGGATGGAGGGAGGGAGGGGGCAGAGGAATAACGAGCGTGAGCGGTGAAGAGAGAGAGAGAGAGAGAGGTGAGGAGAGGGGGATTTAAAGAACCAGTGCATTCTCTCTCTCTCTCTCTCTCTCTCTCTCTCTCTCTCTTGCTCTCTCTCTCTCGCTCTCTCTCTCTGTCTCTCTCTCTCTCTCTCTCTCTCTCTCTCTCTCTTGCTCTCTCTCTCTCGCTCTCTCTCTCTGTCTCTCTCTCTCTTTCTCTCTGTCTCTCTCTCTCTCAGGGAAGTTGTTATCAGTTCATTCTGTAGAGCGGGGAGAAAAAGGCTCTCAGACCAGGGTGATACCAAACGTTGTGAATGAAGCCGTGCCATGCACATACACCGTTCCATCTGTTTCTCGGCAAGTCTGTCATTCACTCACTCCCTCTCTTATTTTCTTTTGCTTCCTTTTTTCTCTAACAATCTACCCGTCCGTCTGAAAGTGAGAACATTAGTCAAATGAAGAAATTCCTCTGACCGTCATGTGTTCAAACGCCGCTTGCTCACGCTATGATTTCTGC
>CM042405.1:25527525-25530025 GCA_023634145.1 Thymallus thymallus
TTTGGAGTAAAATGGCTGCCAAATTGTCTATCATTAGATATAGAGTAGCTTCAGAAAGTATTCACACCCCTTGAATTTTTACACATTTTGTTGTGTTACACCATAAATTGAGATTTTATTTTCACTGGCCTACACACAATACCCATAATCTCTAAGTGGAATAATGCTTCTTTCTTTTTTTCAATATGTATACAGTTTAATAGTCGGATTAACAACATTGTAGTTACTCCACAATACTAACCTAATTGACAGAGTGAAAAGAAGGAAGCCTGTACAGAATAAAAATACTCCAAAACATGCATCCTGTTTGCAACAAGCAATTCATGTTTTGACTGAATACAAAGTGTTATGTTTGGGGCAAATCCAACACATTACTGAGTATCACTCTCCATATTTTCAAGCAAAGTAGTGGTTGCATCATGTTATGGGTATGCTTGTAATCGTTAAGGACTAGGGAGTTTTTCAGGACAAAAAATAAATGGAATGGAGCTAAGCACAGGCAAAATCCTAAAGGAAAACCTGGTTCTGTCTGCTTTCCACCATATAATGGGAGATGCGTTCACATTTCAACAGGACAATAACCTAAACACAAGGCCAAATCTACGCTGGAGTTGCTTACCAATAAGATGTGTGAATGTTACAGTTTTGACTTAAATCTACTTGAAAATCTATTTTTAAATAATGGGTAAATGTTGCACAATCCAGGTGTGGAAAGCTCTTAGAGACTTACCCAGAAAGACTCACAGCTGTAATCGCTGCCAAAGAGGCTTCTACAAAGTATTGACTCAAGGGTGTGAATACTTTTGTAAATGACATGCTTCATTTCATTTCAATACGTTTGCAAAAAAACATGTTTTGACGTTGTCATTATGAGGTATTGTGTGTAGGTGGGTGAAATTCAGGCTGTAACACAACAAAATGTACAGTGGGAAGAGTTATATAACGGATGAATTTGCTCTTTACAGTAGAGAGCAAATGTAAACGCAGAACATTATCATTGCAGCAGAAAAGCTGACTCTTCTCAGAAATATGCGTTATAGCCCTCAATGAATAATGCACACACGTGCACACACATCCAAACACACGTGTACACACATCCAAACACACGTGTACACACATCCAAACACACACACACACACACGCACGCACGCACAAAGAGGCATTTATTGACTACTGCTGATATGTGATATGCATCAGGGCATTAAGGTACCTTTTAGTCAGGTATTTGTAGATGGAATGGAACCTTTCTGAGCCTTATCTCTCCCTGTAATTAGGACTTCACAGACCTGATATCAGTTTTACTGCTCTCTCTCCCTCTCTCTCTCTCTCTCTCTCTCTCTCTTTCTCTGTCTCTCTCTTTCTCTCGCTCTTTCTCTCTCTCCCTCTCTCCTTTTACTGTACGGTAAGTGCAGGGCTTGTAAGTAAGCATTTCTACACCTGTTGTATTGGGCGCATGTGACAAATATATACATTTTAATTTGATTGTCAAATCTACTCATAGCGTCTGATTGTTTTATAATTGACCCACGGCATTTAAGTACAGAGTAAATATACCTATTACAGTTTTTCTCGATTGCTAAGACACATTTCTTGAAACCGTCACCCATTTTCTCAAAACTTTAAACACAAAACCAAATCTTCCAACTACATTCACAAAACCCCTGACTCTTCTGGTAAAATCAAACAATCGCCTCAAAACCATTTCATCTGTGCTTTCAGATCATACACGCAGCCAGTCAATATATAAACACTACAGAGCATTCATTAGACACTACATCACAAAAGCATCCAGGGCATGTAGTTACATAACATTGTACATAGTAAATGCATTTTGCAATTAAAACAAAAAGTATAGCAATCACAACTTAATACAGTGAATATATTGTATACTGTAAGTACTCCAAGTAATACAGTATTGAATGTCTGTATATTCAGCACTTGCATAAAAATACAGTAGACCAACTGCAAAAGCCAGAAGAACATAGAAAACTCTAAATGAAAAGCCCATTACAGTACACTCAAAAATGTTGTGCAACTGCAAAATCAAAGTCAATGAGACATTCATTCTTCCTCAGCATCAAGCCTTTGTTCTGGTTCCGGCCAGAGGAGTTGGTCCACATCACAGGCAACGTTGTCCCTTGCCAGGCAACGGGGGGAAAACCCTCTGGTGTGCCGGATCCAGCCTTGACAACACTCCACACCTATGTCACAACAGGCCAATTCCATTGCCTGTAAGAGATTTTCCCTGGTATATGGGTTTCGGTCATAGACCTTCCAAGACCACGCGGAGAAAAACTCTTCTATTGGGTTGAGGAAAGGGCTGTAGGGTGGCAGGCAAACGTATATGAACGGCTGGTTGATGTTGAATCACTGGCGTATCCGGACGCCACGTGAAAGCAGACATCTTCCCAAACTACGACATAGACAGGGTGCACTGCCTGCTGATGGTCCTGCTGCTCACGCTCAAACAAAACATCCCGAAGAACACCCAGAAATGTAA
>CM042405.1:25535025-25550025 GCA_023634145.1 Thymallus thymallus
GCTCCCCAAAATCAAACATGCATTACAATATGTTTTGGAATATAGCCACTGGCAATGTTTATTCCAAAATAATTCATTGATTGATTTATCATGACAATCTGGTCAGAGTCTTCAGAGAGAGATGGAACTAGTTTAAGTTCTCCTACAATGTGTTTGAGGATTTAGCTCAGCGGGCTAACAATAGTCTAATGCAAAGCAGATGACCCAAGTTCAATACCTGGTCACACCACATCCCATTCCATAATCTCATTTAAAACGAATACCATTTCCTCGCCCTTCATCCACACCTATCCCGCCGCTCATCTCTCTCTCTCTCTCTCTCTCTCAGGTTTGATAACAAATATTCCCTCCCCTAAATGAGAAAAGAGAAGTAATTATGTTGTGTGTGTCTCTGCTGGGGCGGGTCTTGGGGTGCTGGGTTTGTAAAGGAGTCCAATAGGTGAGTGGATACGCTGCCTGTAATTATGTTGGTTTGAAACAGAACATGAGTGGCCTATTCCAGATGGATTAGACCCCAACTCTTCTCTCTGTTAATACAACTCAACTGTATACTAGGGAACATAAGACACACACACACACACACAGCCCAATTTATTCACCTGCCGCACAAGTAAATAATTCCAACTAATAATAAAGATTGGAGGAAGCAGAGAGGGAGGGAGGGAGGGAGGGAGGGGAAAAACCTACAGTAATAAGAAATTAGCAGTCGAGAGGTTCTCAAGGACAACAGAAAATGAAGTTTATCTAGCCACATCAAATGAATGGGTTGGCTGCTACATGGTGTGTGTGTGTGTGTGTGCGTTTGATTTGCCAGGTGTGTCTGTGTGTCTGTGTCTGCACGACTCCTTGTGTGTGGGGGTGTATTAGTTCTTCTTCTGCTACCCCTGTCTCTATTCAAATGTAATCAAATGTATTTATAAAGCGCCTTTTACATCAGCCAATGTCACAACGTGCTATACAGAAACCCAGCCTAAAACTCCGAACAGCAAGCAATGCAGATGTAGAAGCACGTTGGTGGGTTAGAGTTGTCGGGTCTTTGTTCTCTCGCCAATCCACTGTCTACACCTCTCTGTACCTCTATCCCCATTGCTCCAGAGGCCAAGGGGAGCAAGGTGACTCCTGTATCCAGGAAGTGAGACGGGCAGACAGGCAGAGAGAAGAGGCCGAGGAGCCTGGATCACAAGGCCTTACACAGGCCATGTCATACAAACGAGAGAACAACAAGCTGTTTTTACCTCTTCATTTCCTTACAGGCTTAAATATGACCTAAGTCATATAAAGCAAAATATCCCTAAGAATGGGAAACATTGTGATATTATCGCAGTGGTAATCTTATAAACTGTATATTCTACCACGTCATTACTTTTCAACATATGATTGTAATATGAATCTGTAACTAGTACTATAGATTAACACATGGAGAGAGTTGGTGAGAGCAGAGTGGAGAGGCCTAGACTTGCAGACACATCAAAAATAAACAGATTAATCTACCACTGTCTAATGATGTGTGTGAGTAATCGCTAAAAGGACCACGTGTGTGCTTGTGTGTGTGTTCACCCTCGTGCCCATGTTGAGTCTGTTTAATGGTGTGTGTGGGAATAATCACTTAAACTGGTCACTGCCTCTGTCTGGGGGGTCTGTGGCAGTTAGGGTTTTGGGGGGTGGGAGGGGGAGGGGGAGGGGGCATCTCAGCATTGGGATGTCACTGTAACAGCACACACACACTGCACACCCACACACACTGCACACCCTCACCCCGATACCTGACAATAACACAGCAACACAATCCATCTGCTGGACTGCTAGGAATTTATAGTTGGCTCAATGATTGCTTTGCAGGACTTGATGGCTGTAAATTGCACGCCATTTGGTAAATGTGGGCAGTTAGAAGTATACAAGTAATTATTTCCGCTTGTACTGATTGAGACATAATTCCAATATGGCCCCTGAAAATGACAGCATTCCGAAACAACTCCGTTTTAATTTCCCGGGAATACTAATTAGAATCGGGGGATGGGGGAGTTTTTATGTGTTCCATCCAATGGGGCAAAAATAATTAAACTGTCAGGGAAAATAAATATGCATAAACAGGCTGTAATTTCAGAGCACGCAGCACCTTGTCATCCGCTGACTTTTTTTCATGAAAAACAAAAGCAGTTATGGAGGGCAACATACACACACACATCTCCTTGGTTGACAGTTTTCGGGTAAAAAGACAAAAAGTGTTTTACTTTCTAGCAGAATCTAAAGTGCATTTGGAGCCATTGCATGAAGACGGACCACAACCACTCTCTATACTAACACACTATGTAACTAAGAAGTGTGTAGACCTCAGTAAGGATGATCCTAACTCACCTATGGCCCAAACTTTAGCTTCAACTCTACCGCACAAAACAACACTCAATAGGCCTCATTTATCAATAGTGAGCAGTACGAATGTATGCATAAAATGAGCAACAAATCTTTTGTGTATGCCTTTTTCGTAAGGACAAATATACACATTTCTACGTGTATGTTGATAAATGAGTTCCAGTGGGACATAAAAATGGTCCTATTGGCAGGCAGCTTTATCCAAAGTGACTTAAAGTTAACATACACTACATTACACCAAAAGTATGTGGACGTCGAACATCTCATTCCAAAATCATGGGCATTAATATGGAGTTGTTCCCCATTTGCTGCTATAACAGCCTCCACTCTTCTGGGGAGGCTTTTCACTAGATGTTGGAGCATTGCTGTGGAGACTTCCATTCAGCCACAAGAGAATTAGTGAGGTCGGGCACTGATGTTGGGCAATTAGACCTGGCTCGCAGTCGGCATTCTAATTAATCCCAAAGGTGTTCGAATGGGTTGAGGTCAGGGCTCTGTGCAGGCCAGTCACGTTCTTCCACACTGATCTCGACAAACCATTTCTGTATGAACCTCGCTTTGTGCACAGGGCATTGTCATGCTGAAACAGGAAAGGGCATTCCACAAACTGTTGCCACAAAGTTGGAAGCACAGAATCATCTAGAATGTCATTGCATGCTGTAGCATAATTTTCCTTCACTGGAACTAAGGGGCCTTGCCCGAACCATGAAAAACAGCCCCAGACTATTACGCAAACTTTACAGTTGGCATTATGCATTTTGGGGCAGGTATGGTTCACCTGGCATCCGCCAAACCCAGATTTGTCCATCCAGAGAACGTGTTTCCACTGCTCCAGAGTCCAATGGCGGCGAGCTTTACACCACTCCAGCCGACGCTTGGCATTGTTCAAGGTGATCTTGTGTGCTGCTGCTCGGCCCATTTCATGAATCTTCAAGAGGCAGTTTGGAACTCGGTAGTAAGTGTTGCAACCGAGGACAGATGATTTGTACGCGCTATGCGCTTCAGCACTCTGTGGTCCCTTTCTGTGAGCATGTGTGGCCTACTACTTCGTGGCTGAGCCGTTGCTGCTCCTAGACGTTTCCCCTTCACAATAACAGCACTTGCAGTTGACCGAGGTAGCTCTAGCAGGGCAGAAATTTGACTAACTGACTTGTTGGAAAGGTGGCATCCTATAACTGTGCCACGTTGAAAGTCACTGAGCTCTTCAGTAAGGCCATTCTACTGCCAATGTTTGTCTATGGAGATTGCATGGCTGTGTGCTCAATTTTATACAACTGTCAGCAACGGGTTTGGCTGAAATAGCTCATTTGAATGCGGTGTCCATATACTTTTGTATATATATTGTATATTGAGTATATGTGGCCCCTTTGGGTCAACTATGCTTTTGCATAGAAAATCCTCAATCTGAAAATCCCTTTCCTCCCAATCCCTCCATCTCTCCCTCCCCTCCTCTTCCCTTCTGCCTTTCCCTTGATCCCAGACAGATTATCATCTGGATTAGGGGGGTTTGTGGCTGTGCTACCCTGCTGCCCTGAGAGTGGCTCATTACTAAGATTAAACAGATCCTTGTTGTCCCTCATTGGCCCAAAACCTTAATCTCACTTAACATATCTCTCAATTCAATTTCAATTTCAATTTAAGGGCTTTATTGGCATGGGAAACATATGTTAATATTGCCAAAGCAAGTGAAGTAGATAGTAAAAAAATAAAATTAACAGTTAACATTACACTCAGAAGTTCCAAAAGAATAAAAACATTTCAAAAGTCATATTATGTATATATACAGTGTTGAAACAATGTGCAAATTGTTAAAACAAATAGTTAAAACAAATGGAAAAAAAAATATTTGTTGTATTTACAATGGTGTTTGTTCTTCACTGGTTGCCCTTTTCTTGTGGCAACAGGTCACAAATCTTGCTGCTGTGATGGCACACTGTAATTCACCCAGTAGATATGGGAGTTTATCCAAATTGGGTTTGTTTTAGAATTTTAGAATTCTTTGTGAATCTGTGTAATCTGAGGTAAATATGTATCTCTAATATGGTCATACATTTGGCAGGAGGTTAGGAAGTGCAGCTCAGTTTCCACTTAATTTTGTGTGCACATAGCCTGTCTTCTCTTGAGAGCCAGGTCTGCCTATGGCGGCCTTTCTCAATAGCAAGGCTATGCTCACTGAGTCTGTACATAGTCAAAGCTTTCCTTAAATTTGGCTCAGTCACAGTGGTCAGGTATTCTTTTTATTTTTTATTTATTTTATTTCACCTTTATTTAACCAGGTAGGCCAGTTGCGAACAAGTTCTAATTTACAACTGCGACCTGTCCAAGACAAAGCAAAGCAGTGCGACAAAAACAACAACACAGAGTTACACATGGGATAAACAAACGTACAGTCAATAACACAATAGAAAATCTATGTACAGTGTGTGCAAATGTAGTAAGATTAGGAAGTTAGGGCAATAAATAGGCCATAGTGATGAAATAATTACAAATTAGCATTAACACTGGAATGATAGATGTGCAGATGATGATGTACAAATAGAGATACTGGAGTGCAAATGAGCAAAAATAATACATATGGGGATGAGGTAGTAGGGTAGACTATTTACAGATGGGCTGTATACAAGTGCAGTGATGGGAAAGCTGCTCTGACAGCTGGTGCTTAAAGTTATTGAGGGAGATGGTAGTCTCCAGCTTCAATGATTTTTGCAATTCGTTCCAGTCATTGGCAGCAGAGAACTGGAAGGAATGGCGGCCAAAGGAGGTGTTGGCTTTGGGAATGACCAGTGAAATATACCTGCTGGAGCGCATGCTACGGGTGGGTGTTGCTATGGTGACCAGCGAGCTGAGATAAGGCGGGATTTACCTAGTAAAGACTTGGGTTTGGAGCCAGTGGGTTTGGCGACGAATATGTAGTGAGGGCCAGCCAACGAGAGTGTACAGGTCGCAGTGGTGGGTAGTATATGGGGCTTTGGTAACAAAACGAATGGCACTGTGATAGATAACATCCAATTTGCTGAGTAGACTGTTGGAGGCTATTTTGTAAATGACATCGCCGATTCTAGATTTAATTTTGGATGTGAGTCTGAAAGGAGAGTTTACGGTCTAACCAGACACCTAGGTAATTGTAGGTGTCCACGTATTCTTTGTCAGACCTGTCGAGAGTAGTGATGATAGTCCGGTGGGCGGGTGCGGGCAGGGTTCGATTGAAAAGCATGCATTTAGTTTTACTAGCATTTTAGAGCAGTTGGAGGCCACGGAAGGAGTGTTGTATGGCATTGAAGCTCGTTTGGAGGTTTGTTAACACAGTGTCCAAAGAGGGGCCAGATTGAACAGAACGGTGTCGTCTGCGTAGAGATGGATCAGAGAGTCACCAGCAGCAAGAGCGACATCAATGATATATATAGAGAATAGAGTCGGCACAAGAATTGAACCCTGTGGCACCCCCATAGAGACTGCTGGAGGACCAGATAACAGGTCTTCCGATTTGACACACTGAACTCTATCTGAGAAGTAGTTGGCGAACCAGGCAAGGCAGTCATTTGAGAACCCAAGGGTGTTGAGTCTGCCAATAAGAATGTGGTTACTGACAGAGTCGAAAACCTTGGCCAGGTCGATGAAGACGGCTGCACAGTACTGTCTTTTATCTATGGCAGTTATGATATCGTTTAGTACATTGAGCATGGCTGAGGTGCACCCATGACCAGCTCGGAAACCAGATTGCATAGCAGAGAAGGTACGGTGGGATTCAAAGTGGTCAGTGATCTGTTTGTTAACTTGGCTTTTGAGGTATTTAGAAAGGCAGGACAGGATGGATATAGGTCTGTAACAGTTTGGGTCTAGAGTGTCTCCCCCTTTTAAGAGGGGGATGACCGCAACAGCTTTCCAATCTCTAGGGATCTCAGACGATATGAAAGAGAGGTTGAACAGGCTAGTGATAGGTGTTGCAACAATTTCGGCTGATAATTTTAGAATGAGAGGGTCCATATTGTGTAGCCCAGCAGATTTGTAGTGGTCCAGATTTTGCTGCTCTTTCAGAACACCAGCTATCTGGATGTGGGTGAAGGAGAAGGGGGGGGGGCTTGGGCAAGTTGCTGCGGGGGGTAAAGAGCTGTTGACAGGGGTAGGGGTAGCCAGGTGGAAAGCATGGTCAGCCGTAGCAAAATGCTTATTGAAATTTTTTTCAGCCTCAGTGCAGTGGGAAACTGGGAGGAGGTGCTCTTATTCTCCATGGACTTTACAGTGTCCCAGAACTTTTTGGAATTAGTACTACAGGATGCAAAATTCTGTTTGAAAAAGCTAGCCTTTGCTTTTCTAACTGACTGTGTATATTGGTTCCTGATTTCCCAGAAAAGTTGCATATCGCGGGGGCTCTTCGATGCTAATGCAGTACGCCTAAATATGTTCTTAGTTCTACATTTTTGGAATGGGGCATGCTTATTTAAGATGTTGAGGAAAGCACTTTTAAAGAACAACCAGGCATCCTCTACTGACGGGATGAGGTCAATATCCTTCCAGGATACCCGGGCCAGATGGATTAGAAAGGCCTGCTCACTAAAGTGTTTTAGGGAGCGTTTGACAGTGATAAGGGGTGGTCGATTGACCGCGGACCCATTACCGACGTAGGCAATGAGGCAGTGATCGCTGAGATCCTGGTTGAAAACAGAGGAGGTGTATTTGGAGGGCAAGTTAGTCAGGATGATATCTATGATGGTGCTCATGTTTACAGATTTAGGGTTGTACCTGGTAGGTTTCTTGATAATTTGTGAGAGATTGAGGGCATCTAGCTTAGATTGAAGGACGGCCGGGGTGTTAAGCATATCCCAGTTTAAGTCACCTAACAGTACAAACTCTGAAGATAGATGGGGGGCAATCAATTCAGATATGGTGTCCACGGCACAGCTGGCGGCTGAAGGGGGTCTGTAACAAACGGCAACAGTGAGAGACTTATTTCTGGATTTTTAAGTAGATGCTCAAACTGTTTGGGCACAGACCTGGATAGTATGACAGAACTCCACAGGTTATCTCTGCAGTAGATTACAACTCCGCCTCCTTTGGCAGTTCTATCTTGTCGGGAAATATTGTAGTTGGGGATGGACATTTTTTGGTGGCCTTCCTAAGCCAGGATTCAGACAGGGCTAGAGTTGGTGGAGTGTGCTAAAGCGGTGAATAAATCAAACTTAGGCAGGAGGCTTCTGATGTTAACATGCATGAAACCAAGGCTTTGACGGTTACAGAAGTCAACAAATGAGAGCGCCTGGGGAATAGGTGTAGTACTGGGGGATACAGGGTCTGGGTTTACCTCAACATCACCAGAGGAACAGATGAGGAGTAGGATAAGGGTACGGCTAAAGGCTTTAAGAACTGGTCGTCTAGTGCGTTGGGTATAGAGAATAAAAGGAGCAGATTTCTGGGTATAATAGATTGATGGCATAATGTACAGACAGGGATATGGTAGGATGATAATTCAGTGGGGGTAAACCTGGGCGTTAGGTAATGATGAGAGAGGTTGCATCTCTGCCAATGAGTACTCTCTGTTTAGGGCCAAATAGCATTCTAGTTTGCTGTGTTTTTTTGTTAGTTCTTTCCAATGTGTCAAGTAATTCTCTTTTTGTTTTCCCATGATTTGGTTGGATGTAATTGTGATGTTGTCTGTTTGTGTTTGTGAACAAAGCCCCAGGACCAGCTTGCTTAGGGGACTCTTCTCCAGGTTAATCTCTCTGTAGGTGATGGCTTTGTTATGGAAGGTTCGGGACTTGCTTCCTTTTAGGTGGTTGTAGAATTTAACGTCTCTTTTCTGGATTTTGATAATTAGCGGGTATCGGCCTAATTCTGCTCTGCATGCATTATTTGGTGTTTTCCGTTGTAAACAGAGGATATTTTGGGAGAATTCTGCATGCAGTCTCAATTTTGTGAATTCTTGGTTGGGGTGAGCGGACCCCAGACCTCACAACCATAAAGGGCAATGGGTTCTATAACTGATTCAAGTATTTTAGCCAGATCCTAATTGGTATGTCGAATTTTATGTTCCTTTTGATGGCATAGAAGGCCCTTCTTGCCTTTTCTCTCAGATCGTTCACAGCTTTGTGGAAGTCACCTGTGGCGCTGATGTTTAGGCCGAGGTATGTATAGTTTTTTGTGTGCTCTAGAGCAACGGTGTCTAGATGGAATTTGTATTTGTGGTCCTGGCAACTGGACTTTTTTTGGAACACCCTTTTTTTTGTCTTACTGAGATTTACTGTCAGGGCCCAGGTCTGACAGAATCTGTGCAGAAGATCAAGGTGCTGCTGTAGGCCCTCCTTGGTTGGTGGCAGAAGCACCAGATCTTCAGCAAACTGTAGAAATTTGACTTCAGATTCTAGTAGGGTGAGGCTGCTGCAGACTGTTCTATTGCCCTGGCCAATTTGTTGATATATATGTTGAAGAGGGTGGGGTTTAAACTGCGTCCATGTCTCACCCCACAACCCTGCGGAAAGAAATGTGTTTTTTGCCAATTTTAACCGCACACTTGTTGTTTGTGTACATGGATTTTCTTATGTTGTATGTTTATCCCCCAACACCATTTTCCATCAATTTGTATAGCAGACCCTCATGCCAAATTGAGTCAAATTATTTTTTGAAATCAACAAATCATGAGAATACTTTGCCTTTGTTTTGGTTTGTTTATTCGTCAATTAGGGTGTGCAGTGTGAATACGTGGTCTGTCGTACGGTAATTTGGTAAAAAGCCAATTTGACATTTGCACAGTACATTGTTTTCACTTAGGAAATTAACTAGTCTGCTGTTAATGATAATGCAGAGGATTTTAGCAAGGTTGCTGTTGATGCATATCCCACAGTAGCTATTGGGGTCAAATGTGTCTCCACTTTTGTGGATTGGGGTGATCAGTCCTTGGTTCCAAATATTGGGGAAGATGCCAGAGCTAAGGATGATGTTAAAGAGTTTAAGTATAGCCAATTGCAATTTGTTGTCTGTATATTTTATAATTTCATTGAGGATACCATCAACAACACAGGCCTTTTTGGGTTGGAGGGTTTGTATTTTGTCCTGTAGTTCATTCAATGTAATTGGATAATCCAGTGAATTATTGTAGTCTTTAATAGTTGATTCTAGGATTTGCATTTGATCATGTATATTTATTTGATCTTTGTTCTTTGTTTCAGGGCCAAAAAGATTGGAGAAGTGGTTAACCCATACATCTCTATTTTGGATAGATAGCTCTTCGCGTTGTTGTTTGTTTTGTGTTTTCCAATTTTAGTGAAGGTTTTCTGGATGTCTATGTTTTTGGATGGATAGGTTTCTCAATTTCTTTCTTAGGTTTTTGCATTCTTCATCAAACCATTTATCATTGTTGTTAATTTTCTTCGGTTTTCTGTTTAACATTTTTAGATTTGATAGGGAAGCTGAGAGGTCAAATATACTGTTTAGGTTTTCTACTTCCAAGTTTACACCTTCACTATTGTCCGGGAAATTGTCTAGAAGGGATTGAATTTGTTGTTGCCTAATTGTTTTTTAGTAGATTTCAATACTACTTTCCTTTCATCTATAGTATTTCTTAATATTATTAAGTTCCTTTGGCTTTGATGCCTCATGATTGAGCATAGCTCTGTTCAAGTAGAGTATGATTTTGCTGTGATCTGATAGGGTTGTCAGTGGACTGATATGTGTACCTACCATAGGTGTCCCCTGGAAGCCTACCGTTGACTATGTACATAACCAGCGTCCGACAGAACTGCAGGAGTTGTGACCCGTTTTTTGTTGGTTATGTTGTCGTAGTTGTGTCTAGGGGGGCATATGGGGGAGGGAATGCTGTCACCTCCAGGTAGGTGTTTGTCCCCATGTGTGCTGAGGGTGTCAGGTTCTTGTCCGGTTCTGGCATTTAGGTCGCCACAGACTAGTACATGTCCCTGGGCCTGGAAATGGTTGATCTCCCCCTCAAGGATCAAGAAGCTGTCATCGTTAAAATTTGTGTATTCTATTGGGGGGATATAGGAAGCCCACATGAGGACATTTTCCTCTGTTGAGATTAATTCCTTATTAATTTCTAGCCAGATGTAAAATGTTCCTGTTTTGAACCATCACAGTAGGTGTGGGGGTTGCTGTGGTCTGGGTGTAGGTCCTCATGGAGTGGGTTCTCTCTCTCTCTCTCTGCCTTACATCCCTCAGATTAATGCTGCTATTTCTGATACTGCTACTGCTGCTACTGCTGCTACTGCTGCTACTGCTACTACTGCTACTGCTGCTACTGCTGCTACTACTACTGCTACTACTACTGCTACTGCTGCTGCTGCTGCTGCTGCTACTTCTACTACTCCTGCTACTGCTGCTACTGCTTATACTGCTGCTACTGCTACAGTCTACTACTGCTACTACTGCTGCTTCCACTGCTGCTACTGCTGCTCCTTCTACTACTGCTACTGCTGCTGCTGTTGCTTCTACTACTGCTTCAACTGCTGCTACTGCTGCTTCTACTGCTACTACTGCTGCTACTATTGCTGCTTCTACTGCTGTTGCTACTACTGCTACTACTGCTGCTACCACTGCTGCTACTTCTTCTACTACTGCTTCTACTGCTTCTACTGATACTGCTACTTCTACTGCTACCACTGATACTACTGCTTCTGCTGCTGCTACTGCTGTTTCTACTGTTCCTACTGCTGCTTCTACTGCTGCTACTGCGCTTCTACTGGTGCTACTGCTGTTACTGCTGTGGCTTCTTCTACTGCTGCTACTGCTACTGCTGCTTCTACTGCAGCTATTGCTCTGGAGGAGAGCAAAAGAATGGAAGCTTTCACAGTGTGTATGTTTGTCTGTTTGTGTGTTTGTGCGTGCACGCAGGTGTGCTTGTGTGTGTGTGTGTGTTTGTGTACAAGTGATAGGCTCATTTAATGGACATACATTAGAACTTCAATCGCAGAGAGAAAACACAATTACATTCGGCAACAGAGGTACGTTGGGCCTTAACACACAATTACACTGTGTTCTATTGGACTGCTGCTTCTAACATACACAATTACAGTGCCTTCAGAAAGTATTCATACCCCTTGACTTATTCCACATTTTGTTGTGTTACAGCCTGAATTCAAAACGGATTAAATGTTTGTTTTTCTCTCTCACCCATCTACACAGAACACCCCATAATGACAAAGTGAAAACATTAGTTTTAATACATTTTACTAAATGTATTCAAAATGAAATACTTAATTATTTAATTTACATACAGTACCAGTCAAACACACCTACTCATTCAAATAAGTTTGTTTTTTTGTTTGACTATTTTCTACATTTTAGAATAATATTGAAGACATCCAAACTTTGAAATAACACACATGGACTCATATAGTAATCAAAAAAGTGTTAAACAAATCAAAATGTATTTTATATTTGAGATTCTTCAAAGTAGCCACCCTTTGTCTTGATGACAGTTTTGCACGCTCTTGGCATTCTCTCAACCAGCTTCATGAGGTAGTCACCTGGAATGCATTTCAAACAGGTGGGCCTTGTTAAAGTGGAGTGATAGCCCTATTTGGTAAAAGACCAGGTCCATATTATGGCTAGAACAGCTCAAATAAGCAAAGAGAAACGACAGACCATCATTACTTTGAGACATGAAGGTCAGTCAATCCGGAAAATGTCAAGTGCAGTTACAAAAACCATCAAGTGCTATGATGAAGCTGACTCTCATGAGGAACGCCACAGGAAAGGAAGACCCAGAATTACCTCTGCTGCAGAGGATAAGTGCATTAGAGTTACCAGCCTCATCCCAAATAAATGCTTCACAGAGTTAAAGTAACAAACACATCTCAACATTAACTGTTCAGAGGAGACTGCGTGAATCTGGCCTTCATGGTCAAATTGCTGCAAAGAAACCACTACTAAAGGACACCAATGAGAGACTTGCTTGGGCCAAGAAACACAAGCAATGGACACTAGACTGGTGGAAATCTGTCCTTTGGTCTGATGAGTCCAAACTTGAGATTTTTGGTTCTAACCAACGCGTCTTTGTGAGACGCAGAGTAGGTGAACGGAGGATCTTCCAACCGTGAAGCATGGAGGTGTGATGGTGTAGGGGTGCTTTGCTGGTCACAGTGTCAGTGATTTATAAAAAAATTCAAGGCACACTTACCACAGCATTCTGAAGCGATACGCTATCCCACCTGGTTTGCGCTTAGTGGGACTATCATTTGTTTTTCAACAGGACAACATCCAGGCTGTGTAAGGGCTATTTGACCAAGAAGGAGAGTGATGGAGTGCTGCATCAGTTGGCCTGGCCTCCACAATCACCCGATCTCAACCCAATTGAGATGGTTTGGGATGAGTCGAACCGCAGAGGGAAGGAAAAGCAGCCAACAACAACTGGTTGATTTTGCCTGTGCTTAGCTCTATTATGTTTATTTTAATGAAAAAAAAACACCCTAGTCCTTGTCGATGACAAGCATACCCCTAACATGATGCAGCCACCACCATGCTTAAAAATATGAAGAGTGGTACACTGTTGTGTTTTATTTGCCTCATGGTGAAATCCCTGAGCGGTTTCCTTCTTCTCCTGAAAATTAGTTATGAAGGGTGCCTGTATCTTTGTAGTGGATGGGTGTATTGATACACCATCCAAAGTGTAATTAATAACTTCACCATGCTCAAAGGGATATTCAACGTCATTTTTTTTTCTTCATCTACCAATAGGTGCCCTTCTTTGCAAGGCATTGGCAAACCTTCCTGGTCTTTGTGGTTTGAAATGTACTGCTTGACTGAGGGACCTTATGTTTGGGATACAGAGATGAGGTAGTCATTCAAAAAATACTATTATTGCACACACAATGTGAGTCCATTAATCTTATTATGTGATTTATTAAGGACTTTTTTACTCCTGAACTTATTTAGGCTTGCCATAAAAAAAATGGGTTGAATACTTATTAACTCAAGACATTTCAGCATTTAATTTAAAAAAAGCATAATTCCACTTTGACATTATGGGGTATTGTGTGTAGGCCAATGACCCAAAAAATTGGCCGCAATTTAACCATTATAAATTCGGGCTGTAACACAACAAAATGTGCAAAAAGTCAAGGGGTTTGAATACTTTCTGAAAGCTCTGTACACTGTCTTATTGGGCTATGCTGGATCTAGACTCACAGATACTGGTTTGGGGACAGGCACCCAATACTCCACTGGTCAATTGAGTCATCATCAGTTAGAGCGAACTGCTTCACCAAATGCCTCTTTTGTTGCTAAGCCTCTATCACTGGTCATAGAGAAAAGCCAACAGACCACACACACACAGAGTACACGCATCCACACACACATGCACACGCACACGCACACACACACACACACACATAGAGCATGGGAGACCTCATATTCATACTTAGGTTAATGGTGTGCTCGGCTACAAATTATTCTGATCAAATATTAATGTGATATGTTAAACGGTAACATGGAAAACCATTGTGGAGTTCCTCTCAGGGAATAAGGGAATGCCAGTGGGATTACTATTGTAATAATGTAGCTGTGTGTGAACATGTGTTAGGCACTTCGGAATACCAAATATGATATGATAATATACATACCAATATGCTTTGACATACTGTATTTAGAAGTAGAGGGTTCAGGGTTCTGAATAGACACTGAATCAAGAATTATTGAAAAATGCCTTATTTAAAGTAACTGTCCAGTGTTTCCAGATTTCTCTGAAATATGACCTATAACGAATTACAATATGAGTGAAATTGTTTTCCTTCCAAAAACTTAAATATGTTAAAAAACAGCTTGATGAAATGGTGTGGGCGTGCTCCAACAACAGAACAGTGTGGTAGGTCCCTATAAAATCACCAATACGGAGAATGCGGTCGGAATCACGGAATCCAGACAATAAAACGGAATTCAACAATATTCAAATATGTATTGAACTTAGTAAGGAATCAACTAGTAAATGTATTGAAAAAATATTAATTTGCCCAAGTTTATCATACTACATGAACAGAATGCATCAGTGATTCGTACTTCCTGCTACTTTCTGAAGATGCAATGAGAATTCCCCCCCATGTGCATGGCACTTTGTGTAGCCATTAGTGATAATGCTAATGAAAAATCTTCTGGTAGATGGAAAGGCTTTCCCAAAACGTGGACTTAGAACATCCAATTTAGATGTTTTCCGTAAAAACATGTGCTTTTGAGAGCGAAAACCTAAAAGAAAAATGGGGAAAACAGAAACCTGGAAATACATAGCAGAGAAAACGGAAGATAAGCAAAAATGTAATCAGGCAAACATTATAGGGCCTTAGTGTGGGCGTATACTGGTCATTAAAATATTCATGCAAGTAGACCGCTGATTGGTTAAAGGGCGGCAGGTAGCCTAGCGGTTAGAGCATTGGGCCGTACTACTATGGCTGACCCTGTAGGTCGTCATTGTAAATAAAAATTTGTTCTTAACTGACTTGCCTAGTTAAATAAAATTGGCCAGCTCATCCTCCTCCTATGAGTAAATAGCAATACTTTTTTAAATGGTCTGTTTAAGTTTGAGGTGGGTTTTTTTTGGTTTAAAATTCTTCAACAACATTATTTAGGTATGATATAACAGAATATGAACTTTTTTCAATACATTTTTTTTATCTTTAAAATGACCTGTAAGTAAGC
>CM042405.1:25560025-25567525 GCA_023634145.1 Thymallus thymallus
ACTCCTCATGCTCCTTGCTCTGCGCCCCCATTTGTACATCGGCCTCTCCATGTTCCACAAGTGGTACAGGCTCGTCTTCCTCGCGGCCAGACCACCCCCCCACCCCCCCACCCCGAAATTGTCTTGGGGTTGCCTACGGGCTCCATTACCTCCTGCTCCCCGATTACGATGCAGTGCTCTCTTTTCCTCCTTCTCTCCCAAATCGCACTGCTTGGTCTTATGGTTGTTCATTCTGTCACGCTCGGGTGTGTAGAGAGACCAAGGTGCAGCAACATCGATATATATACAAAAGGAAAACACACTTACTTCGAACACGGACATGTAGACAATGAACCACACAATGGTGTGGGACATGCAAACTTAAGTAGGATCCCTAATTAGAGACAATGCAATGCAGCTGCCTCAAACTAGGGATACAACACAAAACACAACACAGAAATAGAACACATAGAACTGTCAGACTCTGACCATAGAATTATAGAGAAGCAATAGGCTTCTCTATGGTCAGAGCCTGACATTATACTTCAATACTACAAGACTGAAGCGATTTCTGTCTCAGCACCAACAGGAGAATATTGATATTGATCATAGAATCATGCAATCATAAATATCTGAAAGATCTAGCAGGTGATTTACCAGCCGCACCAGATAGTGTCTGTTTTTATTATACACATATTTACTGTTCACCGTTGTGAAATCAATCCCTCTCATCATCACTCCATCCCTCCCTCCATCCATCCGATCATCTCAGTCATATTAGTGTGTAACTGAGTGGTGACTTGTAGTACACTGGTCTAACAGGACAGATGACAGATAGTGGCTTGTCTCAGGCCCGGCAACGCAGACACAAAAACACTGTCTAGGTTTCATCACCTCTTCTAATTACCAACCTGTCAACTCACCAAACCAGTAATCCGTAACAACACACACACACAGCCATAGAGACACACATACACACACTCATAATTCAAACAGAGAGAGGAAGGGAGAGACAGTGTCTACTGGGTGAAATACCACAGCATGCCATCACATCAGCAAGAAAAGGGCCACCAGTCAAGAACAAACAACCATTGTAAATACAACCCATATTTGTGTTTATTTATTTTACCATTTGTACTTTAAGTATTTGCACATTGTTACAACACTGTATATATAAATAATATGACATTTGAAATGTCTTTATTCTTTTGGAACTTCTGAGTGTAATGTTTAGTGTTCATTTTTATTGTTTACTATCTACTTCACTTGCTTTGGCAATGTTAACATATGTTTCCCATGCCAATAAAGCCCTTAAAATGAAATTGAATTGAGAGAGAGAGAGACAGAGAGTGAGAGTGTGATAGAGAGAGAGAGAGACAGAGAGTGAGAGAGAGAGAGAGAGATACACTCTTAGAAAAAAGGGTTCCAAAAGGGTTCATCGGCTGTCCCCATAGGAGAAACCTTTTTGATTCCAAGTATAACCCTTTTTGGATACAGGTAGAACTCTTTTGGGTTCCATGTAGAACCCTCTATGTAAAGGGTTCAACATGGAACTCAAAAGGGTTCTACCTGGAATCAAAAGGGTTTTACCTGGAACCAAATACCGTTCTTCAAAGGGTTCTCCTATGGGGACAGCCAAAGAACCCTTTTAGGTTGCAGATAGCACCTTTTCTTCTAAGAGTATAGAAACAGAAAGAAAGAAAGAGAAACTGTGAGACTGAGTGAGATCAACAATATTTGTGTGTGTGTTTGTGTACTCTGTATTTCTCTGTCAGTGTGTGTGTGTGTGTGTGTGTGTGTGTGTGTGTGTGTGTCTGTGGGAGTACATCTAACTGAGCAGTGATGACACCTTTTGTGCCAGGGGAGCCCATTAGAGACAGTGGGGCGAACCAGCACAGCTAACCTAGCACCTGACCCCCATCCCCTGCCCCCCTCTACAAACCCCTAGACCCCCACCACACACCCCAACCATGGGTCAGGACAGCCACGTACCCCAGGATAGATGACCCAGAGACCCTAATGCCACATAAATCTACCCTACACACACACACACACACACACACACACACACACACACACACACACACACACACACACACACACACACACACACACACACACAAGTACACACACAGTTGTTTAGAGCATAACTGGTGCAGACGGTGCTTTCCCCCAGTTGTCATCACAAAGTACTTCCTTAAAAGAAAACCCAATGCTACTGTTACCGTGTTCAGCATAAACATGATGGTTAAAACGGGAAAGTAAGCCAGTTTACTTTTAGCAAAGAATATATAAATATAATATAGTGATGGTGAAACTCTGTGTGGTTGTGTTGATAACAGTGCACCTCTAACCTCATCTGCATGTGTCAACCCTCCAGTTGAACCACTATGACATTGAACCCCCCTTACACACACATAACCTCACCTACCCCCTACACACACACACACACACACTGCGTGCACACACTGCGTGCACACACGCACACTGGTTGTTTTGATATTATAAACTGAAGCGTGGAGTACATTTACAGCCTTTGCTGGCCTGGACAGACACAGACAGAGACAGAGTCAGACACAGACAGAGGCACAGCAAAGGCTGTGATTGAATTGGTCCATTTGACAGAGAAGAGAGGAGATGAAAGACAGCAACATCATCCTGTGATATTGGGCCTCACAAAATACATGAGGGATGGAAGCAGTTACTTTGTATAGTTTCCCTAACCAAGGTTTCTGACGGATCAATATAATAACAAAATAAACACAGCCAATTCTACTGTAACCAAAATACATGACTGAACTAATTAGTCAATAACAAGAGTGTATATATAAACAATATACACAGTAAACTATATACACAGAGATATACACTCACTCACAATTAGTCACCAGGACAAACATTCCCAAGCCTAATCTCTCTCTCTCTCTCTCTCTCTCTCTCTCTCTCTCTCTCTCTCTCTCTCTCTCTCTCTCTCTCTGTATCTCTGTATCTCTCTCTCTCTCTCTCTCTCTCCCCCCCCCCTTTTGGAACCCAGCTGTGGGTCTCTCGCTCCTCTTCTCCCTCTCTCCCTCCGCCTCCCTCCAAAGTCGCTCAAGCACAACTAAGCCTGCGTTTGGGCCCCAATGAGAGCGCTTAAAGCAATCAGAGCGTTTCACACTGTGTGATAGTCTTAAAAGGTGGCGGGATCAGACACCTCCCTTCTTCTCCGCTGTTCCACACTCCAACACACATCCTCTACCATCACAATCACCATCACTATAGAAATCAAAGCAACAAAAACGACCATCCCTTTTAAAGTACAGGAGCCGTATGTACAGTATCAAGTGTCTGAAAGTAGGAGTGCTGATCAGGTCCTCCTTGTCCATGTAATCTTATTTATTGTGATCTAGAAGTCAAAACTGATCCTAAATCAGCACTCTGACTCTGAGATGCAGTTTCCAGTAGTGTGTGTGATGAGGCCTATACACACCCAACATGCTTCACCTGCTAACTGTCAATGACAAACCAGAGTAGTGATATGTGCGATACGATGTAGGTTTAAGCTTGTGTTTTGAATACTGAGTGAACTTTGCACCAAAATGAATAACACACACACACACACACACACACACACACACACATACACACATGCAGTGTTGAAGCAGGAGGGTAGAAACTAATTCAGTCGACTGCATTATCAATCCCACCTCACCCCCCCTGCCAAAAAAACGGTCACCAAAACAACATAGCGAGATCTTGGACACACACACAAACACACACACACACCAGGAGGCTGTGCTGGGTATAAAAATATACATCAGATATGAATCCAGAGGATAACCCTGCCTTGATACACTGAAGCCTGATGAGGAGAAGCTCTTAGCCACATTGGGGTCACACACACAGTGTCGTTAACACACACACACACACACACAGTGTCGTTAACACACACACATCCACACACAAACACTGAAGTCGGCTGAAACACACAAACACATGGGTCAGCATGACGGGGTTACGGCGCACAAAGTCAGCCTTACATAATGTGGCGTTCGTTACTTCCATCACACGCTGATCATCCAATTAGAGCACAGGTCCTCCCCAATCAGCCGTTACTGTGGCGACACGCAGACAGCAGGCGGGAGCTGCAATCTCTTAAGTGCTTTTAAAGGATTACAGATGGGATGGGGAAGTGGACACCTCACCTGCCTCTATTCTCCTCTCCTCCCTCAATATCTCCATCGCTCCCTCCTTCCTTCCCTCATCCTCTCCTGCATAATTGGCCGGTAGAATTAGTGTCACACCCAAAAAAGGTGTCCAAAAAATCTAAGGTTATTCGTCACATGTTTTGTAAACAACAGGTGTAGACTAACAGTGAAATGTTTACTTCCTTCCCAACAATGCAGAGAGCAAGAAAATAGAGAAATAAATAAAAAGGTAATAATACATAGACAATGAGTAATGATAACTTGTCTATATACACAAGGACCAGTACCGAATCAATGTGCAGGGGTACGAGGTAATTTTGTTTGTTTTCCAAAGTATTCAGAACCCTTTTTGTTTTCCACATTTTGTTATGTTACAGCCTTATTATAAAATTTATAGAATAACTTAAAACATATTTTCTTTTTTGCAAATGTATAAAAAAACAAAAACAGAAATATCTTATTTGCATAAGTATTCCGACCCTTTTGCTATGAGACTCGAAATTGAACTCAGTTGCATCTTGTTTCCAGTGATCATCTTTGAGATGTTTTTACAACTTGATTGGAGTCCATCTGTGGTAAGTTCAATTGATTGGACCTGTATATATAAGGTCCCACAGTTGACAGTGCATGTCAGAGCAAAAACCAAGCCAAAAACCAAGCCATGAGGCCCGGACATCTCTGGAGAGAACTGAAAATAGCTGTGAGGCGACGCTCCCCATCCAACCTGACAGAGCTTGAGAGGATCTGCAGAGAAGAATGGGATAAACTCCCCAAATACAAGTGTGGCAAGCTTGTAGCGTCATACCCAAGAATACTCAAGGCTCTAATCACTGCCAAAGGTGCTTCAACAAAGTACTGAGTAAAGGGTCTGAATACTTATTTAAATGTGATACTTTGGTTGTTTTTTAGCTTTCTAAAAACCTTTTTTGCTTCGTCACTATGAGCTATTGTGTGTAGATTGATGAGGGGGAAAAAAATTATTTAAGACATGTTAGAATAAGACTGTAACGTTACAAAATGTGGAAAAAGTCAAGGGGTCTGAATACTTTCCTAAGGCACTGTATGCACATATATCTAGAAATGGCAACATTATAGATGATAAACAGTAGCAGCAGCGTCCAAAAGGGTTCAATGCAGATAGTCCGGGTAGGTATTCAGTTGACTATTTAACTAACTATTTAGCAGTCTTATGGCTTGGGGGTATAAGCTGTTCAGGGTCCTGTTGGTTACAGACTTTGTGCATCGGTACCGCTTGCAATGTGGTAGCTGAGAGAACAGTCAATGACTCGGGTGGCTGGAGTCAGACAATTTTCAGGGCCTTCCTCTGACACCGTCTGGTATAGATGTCCTGGATGGCAGGGAGCTCGGCCCCGGTGATGTACTGGGCTGTTTGCATTTCCCTCTGTAAGCCTTGCGGTTGGATGCCAAGCAGTTGCCATACCAAATGGTGATGCAGCCAGTCAAGATGCTCTCAATGGTGCAGCTGTAGAACATTTTTAGGATCTGAGGGCCCATGCCAAATCTTTTCAGCCTCCTGAGGGGGAAGAGGTGTTGCCGTGCCCTCTTTACGACAATGTTGGTGTGTGTGGAATAAGATAGCTTCTTAGTGATGTGATGTGAATGCGGGTGTGCTCGGCCCTCTGTTTCCTGTAGTCCAAAATCTGCTAATTTGTCTTGCTGACGTTGAGGGAGAGGTTGTTGTCCTGGCACCATACTGTCAGGTCTCTGACCTCCTCCCTATAGGCTGTCTCATCGTCGTCTGTGATCAGGCCTACCACCGTTATGTCGTCAGCCAACTTAATGATGGTGTTGGAGTCGTGCGTGGCCACGCAGTCGTTGGTGAACAGGAAATACAGGTTTGCTAGGTTTGCTAGCCCTGCCACATCTGACAAGCGTCAGAGCCATAGTAGTAGGATTTGATCTTAGTCCTGTATTGAGGGTTAAGTGCCTTGCTCAAGGACACATCAACAGGTTTTTCACCTTGTCGGCTCGGGTATTCGAACCAGCGACCTTCCGGTTACTGGCCCAACGCTCTAACTGCGTTGGGCCAGTAAAAAAGATATTGAGATAAAACATATTTTTGTGCGTATGGAAAAAGTCTGTGATTTATTTCAGCTGATGAAAAATGACAACACTTTACATGTAGCGTTTATATTTATGTTCAGTGTAGTATTGGTCTACAGCTTATCATGAGGTATTTTAATTCAGGCTTGCAGAACCTCGAAACGTCCTTAATATTAGAGATCGTGCTCCAGCTGATGTTGACATAGAGACACACACCTCCCCCCTTGAGCTTACGCCATGATGCTGATGCATAGAAACCCAGCTAGATGTATATGATCCATGTCCTTGTTCAGCCACGACTCAGAGAAACAGGACATTACAGTTTTTCAGGTCCCGTTGATAGGATAGCCTCGAACAGAGCTTGTCCAGTGATTGTACGTTCTCCAGTAGAACGGAGGGTTTATTTATTTATTTATTTCCGCACATCGGACTCTCTTATACCATCCCTTCCTTTTCAGAGTCTCTGGGATTAGGGCCTAGTCCGGGGGGAGCAGTATGTCCTGTGCCACCAACTCGTTGAAGTAGACATCTTCATCCAAAGTGAGGTTAGTCATCTCTGTTCTCATGTCCAGATATTCTTTTCAGTTAAAATCAGCTCAGTGCAAAGATCAGTGCAAAAATACCCACAAAATAGCAGAATTGATCAGGAGCCTATGGACGCTAGCCATTGCAGCGCCATTCTTACACTGTCAGAGAGAGAGAGGGAGGGACAGAAGAAAGGATGGATGGAGAGGTGGAGAGGTAGGTGTACATTTTGACATTAGAACTAGATGGAAAGAGTGCGAGACGAAGAAATAGAGAGAGACTGATGTCAATCTTTGGTGGACACACCTTGTTTAAAGTCAATAATGGGATTGCTGTCAATGATAATAGTGCTGTTTCTCTCCATCCCAGGGCCACACCAGCTGTGGAGGACTTTAAGGGCCACAACTGCAGGTGTGGAAGCATTTAAGGGCCACAACTCCAGGTGTGGAGTCATTTAAGGGCCACAGCTCCAAGTGTGGAGGCATTTAAGGGCCACAGCTCCAAAGCACTGCAGTGTGAGGTGGACTCACAGCCCCTCGAAAGCACGCCTGTAATCTGTGAATGTGTTTGTTATGTGTGTGTGTCTAATATTTGTGTGTGTGTATGTAGTTTGTGTGTGTGTGTGTGATTGTGTGTGTATGCGTGTGTGTTTGTGTATAATGTGTGTATCTGTAAGTGCATGCTTGTGTGCATGTGTATGTGTGTGTGTGTGTATGTGTGTGTGTGTGTGTGTGTGTGTGTGTGT
>CM042405.1:25572525-25585025 GCA_023634145.1 Thymallus thymallus
ATCTACATTAAACTCCCTCCACACTCCCCTCCCTCTGTCTGTATTTTTTTGGGGGGGTGGGTGGGGTATAGCGTGGTGAGTGAACGCTCATTAGTGATGTACTGAGAGATAAGCCTGCATTAGCCACGCGACTAATCAATGGGAAAACCACTGAGCCTGGCCAGCTAACGTTACGCTAACGGATATTTATAGAGACTGGTGGGCTCAGCGACAACACACACACACACACGCATACACACACATACACGCACAGACAAACACAGACACACACAAACACACACACAATCTCAACATTCACTAGGCGTATATATTATGTTTTGTAGGACTGTTGGAAAGGACAGAGGAGGAAGAAGAGCAGTCCCATTCAACCCAAACCCAGACTTCCTAAGGGACTGTTGCTAATGCTAATGTTGATAATACTATTGCTAATAATGCTGTTGTTAATCCTATTTCTAATAATGCTGTTGCTAATAATATTGCTAATAATGCTGTTGCTAATACTATTGCTGCTAATACTATTGCTAATAATGCTGTTGCTAATACTATTGCTAATAATGCTGTTGCTAATACTATTACTAGTAATGCTGTTGCTAATACTATTGCTAATAATGCTGTTGCTTATACTATTGCTAATTCTGCTGCTGCTAATACTATTGCTAATACTAATGTTGCTAATACTAATGCTAATACTGCTGCTGCTAATACTATTGCTAATACTAATGTTGCTAATACTATTGCTAATAATGCTATTGCTAATACTATTGCTAATACTGCTGTTGCTAATATTATTGCTAACACTAATGTCGCTGATACTATTGCTAATACTGCCGTTGCTTATACTATTGCTAGTAATGATGTTACTAATACTATTGCTAATAATGATGTTGCTGATACTATTGATAATACTGCTGTTGCTAATACTATTGCTAGTAATGCTGTTGCTAATACTATTGCTAATAATGATGTTGCAATTACTATTGCTAATACTAATGTTGATAATACTA
Organism: Thymallus thymallus; assembly: GCA_023634145.1. Classification (NCBI taxonomy): domain Eukaryota; kingdom Metazoa; phylum Chordata; class Actinopteri; order Salmoniformes; family Salmonidae; genus Thymallus; species Thymallus thymallus. The sequence continues at coordinate 25,573,530 of CM042405.1, forward strand.
TTGCTAATACTGCCGTTGCTTATACTATTGCTAATAATGCTGTTGCTAATACTATTGCTAATAATGCTGTTGCTAATTCTATTGCTAATAATGCTGTTGCTAATACTATTGCTAATTCTGCTGCTGCTAATACTATTGCTAATACTAATGTTGCTAATACTATTGCTAATTTTGCCGTTGCTTATACTATTGCTAGTAATGATGTTACTAATACTATTGCTAATACTAATGTTGCTTATACTATTGCTAGTAATGATGTTACTAATACTATTGCTAATACTAATGTTGCTAATACTATTGATAATACTGCTGTTGCTAATACTATTGCTAATAATGTTGTTGCTAATACTATTGCTAATAATGCTGTTACTAATACTATTGCTAATACTGCTGTTGCTAATACTATTGCTAATACTGCTGCTGCTAATACTATTGCTAATACTAATGTTGCTAATACTATTGTTAATAATGCTATTGCTAATACTATTGCTAATACTGCTGTTGCTAATACTATTGCTAATACTAATGTCGCTAATACTATTGCTAATACTGCCGTTGCTTATACTATTGCTAGTAATGATGTTACTAATACTATTGCTAATACTGATGTTGCTGATACTATTGATAATACTGCTGTTGCTAATACTATTGCTAAAACTGCTGTTGCTAATACTATTGCTAATTTTGCCGTTGCTTATACTATTGCTAGTAATGATGTTACTAATACTATTGCTAATACTAATGTTGCTTATACTATTGCTAGTAATGATGTTACTAATACTATTGCTAATACTAATGTTGCTAATATTATTGATAATACTGCTGTTGCTAATACTATTGCTAATAATGCTGTTGCTAATACAATTGTTAATAATGCTATTGCTAATACTATTGCTAATACTGCTGTTGCTAATACTATTGCTAATACTAATGTCGCTAATACTATTGCTAATACTGCCGTTGCTTATACTATTGCTAGTAATGATGTTACTAATACTATTGCTAATACTGATGTTGCTGATACTATTGATAATACTGCTGTTGCTAATACTATTGCTAAAACTGCTGTTGCTAATACTATTGATAATACTGCTGTTGCTAATACTATTGCTAATACTAATGTTGCTAATACAATTGTTAATAATGCTATTGCTAATACTATTGCTAATACTGCTGTTGCTAATACTATTGCTAATACTAATGTCGCTAATACTATTGCTAATACTGCCGTTGCTTATACTATTGCTAGTAATGATGTTACTAATACTATTGCTAATACTGATGTTGCTGATACTATTGATAATACTGCTGTTGCTAATACTATTGCTAAAACTGCTGTTGCTAATACTATTGATAATACTGCACAATTTAAACACTTGCCGCCCCAATACCCCCTTCCCTGCTGTGTAAATACTGTAGTATAAATTGTGTCTTCTGGTATAATACTGATGCTAGAATGTCTATTATTTTCCACTCAGCCATTTACTCTATGTTCCTATTCTTTATTCTTTCTTATTGTTGCTGTATTGTTGAGACGGAACCTGCACGTAATAATACAACATGAAACTGGAAAGTGAGAATTGCTATACTGGAAACCATGAACAATTAACATGTTGTAGCTGTTAATTATGATGTCAAATGTTTAAACCTTTGTACTTCATCCTCAAAATCCTCTGCCAATACTCTCTCTCTCTCTCTCTCTCTCTCTCTCTCTCTCTCTCTCTCTCTCTTCTCGCTCTCTTCTCTTCTCCTCTGTTATCAGTGTTCCTAGTGGGGTAAATCAGATTAACTACTTGGCTTTACTTATTGTGCTGTGCCCAGTACGCCATGGTAGGAAGAGAAACTGGCGTCACAGGATGCTAAAGCTGAACCCTGGGCACACACACACACACACACACACACACAAACACACACACACGGGTACACAAATGTGTATAGACACGACACATAGACACACACTTGAGGACATGCATGCACGAACACATACACACACACAGTTTATTTATCTCTCTCTCTAAGGATTAACACACTGGTGTGCTCTGGGTGCTTAGTAGCTAGTGGTTAAGGGAACAGTAAAGGGTAGAGAGTTTAGAATTGTATATGAGGAGTATAAACGCACACAACCATTTCCTTACCCTAACCCGCACATGTTATCACTTAGTTACTGGTGCTGAAGATAGGGGAATGTTATTACACTAGGACCAGTCATGTAATACCATGGAAATGGACAGTTATCTGTTTACAATGCACTTCCGCCCCAGTTTCACAGATTGCTGCGGAAAAAGAGAGGACTATGGGAAAAGACAGTTAATCCGGTGGATGGGACAGGGCAACACACACACACACACACACACACACACACACACACACACACACACACACACACAGTGTAACGTAGTAATTCGCTATTAACTGTCTAATCCCAAAGAAGGCTATATGGGGTCAACTCTCTCTGGCAGTTACAGCCAGCGATCAAAAAGTCACACACACACTCTCTCTAAAAAAAGTATCATCCTTTGTCATATAATTTTCAGCCAGTAAACATGTCAGAAAATGTGTGTGTGTATGTGTGTGTTTATGGTAGAGTTACTAAGGAGAGTAATATAAAGCCCCCCCGTTAGGCTCCTGGCCCCCCCATTAGTGATTAATCAGGCAACACACAGGCTGATGCACACTCACTAGATAATTAATCATTTCTGTGGGGAAGCCAGCCTGGCAAGCCTTTATCAACCTGCAGAGAGGGGAGGGAGAGATGGAATGTGTGTGTGTGTGTCTGTGTGTTTGCATTTGTGTGTGTGTGTGTGTTGGGGATGGGTATGGGGGCAGGGGACTGGGCTATTTGTGTATATTTGCATGTGTGTCGGGGGGGGGGGCTCAGGCACTCACTAAAGAATAACACTTATCGCATCAAATGTGGATCTAGCGTGTTTTAGCGATCACCTGCTGTAGACGTCTGACTGTCGACATTCATTTTTCACGTGATTCTACATGTAAAATCAGTGTGCATTCGCTTCGCAAATTACATTTTGAGGTGCTAAGTACTCTTGGCCAGCAAACGCTGCTGGTGTGTCTGAGCCCTAAGGGTCCTGGGATGATCATTATCATACTGATGATTATGCATGAAGATCTGAACCTAGAACCTGTCCTGGTTTCGAGGCAGGACCTGAGGCGCTGAGCAGTAGTTTAAAGACATTCCTTTTTATTAACAAAATAACAAAGAAGAGACCAAAACCACAAACTGATGTGCAATAGCAACAAAACAAAGAACCACACACAGGTGGGAACAATCATGAACTGAAATAGGATCCCAATTAGAGACAACGTATGGCAGCTGCCTCTAATTGGGGACAAACAAAACTCAAACATAGAGTTGCCCAGACAACCCTACCATCAGGCCCCGACAGTAAATCAAACCCAAACATAGAGATGCCACTAAGCATCCCTACCGTCAGGACCTGACAGTACAACCCCCGCCCCCCCCCTCCCACCCAAGGCGCGGGCTCCCAACCGCAAGACCAGGACCACCCATGGGGGGGAGGGAAGTCTCCGCCCCCGGAGCAGGACTGGGCACCGGGTCAGGTGGAGGCTCCGCCCCCAGAGCAGGACTGGGCAACGGGTCAGGTAGAGGCTCCGCCCCTGGAGCAAGACTGGGCACCGGAGCAGGAGAGGCTCCGCCCCCGGATCAGGACAGGGCGCCGGAGCAGGTAGAGGACTGGGAACCGGCATTTGAGGTACCGGGCTGGGGACCGGCACTGGCGGTACCGGGCTGGGGATCGACACCAGGACCCTGGTGCGAGGAGCCGGCACTGGAGGTACCGGGCTGGGGACCGGCACTGGCGGTACTGGGCTGGGGATCGACACCAGGATCCTGGTGCGAGGAGCCGGCACTGGAGGTTCTGGTCTGCGCCTCCTCCACCTTCCATATGCCCGGGAATAGAGCTTCCAGTCGCTCCACTCACATCCTCCTCCGTCGCGCACATGCCTCCTCTCCCTCCTCCACCCTCACCTGGTGCTGACTCTGCTCTTCCAATAGCCTCTACGAGTTGGTCGACAGGAGCACCTCTCTGTACTCCTGCTCACATGGCTGTAGGGGCTCTTCAACGAACCCCCACGAGTGTCGCGGCAGGGACTCTTCATAGCTCCCCTCCGACAGTCCCCATAGCCCCCCCCCCAAAAAAAATGTATGGGCGGACTTCTGGACTGGTCGCTGGGCCTGTCCTCTGGTACACCGACGTGAAGCCCGCCGGCATCGCCACTGCCCTGGATCCTGCGGTGGTTCCAGGGCTAGACAGTGGAGGTAATCTTCTTAGGCATCCCTACTGTCAGGACCTGACACAACCTGCTGGTGAAGACTAGAGCCAAACACACACCTGGTTCCCCCTTACTTGGTTCCCCCTCCCCTGGTTCACCCTCCCCTGGTTATCATGTTAAGACCTAAAGTGCCTTGAGAAAGAATTCATACCTCTTGAATTATTCCACATTTTGTTGTGTTTCAGCCTGAATTTTAAATTGATCAAATATATTTTTTTCTCACCCATCTACACACAATACCCCATAACATATTTTGCGAAAAAAATGTGAAAATTAAATACAGAAACATCTCATTTACATACACTACCGATCAAAAGTTTGGGGTCACTTAGAAATGTCCTTGTTTTTGAAAGAAAAGCAAAACACCAGTCTCAACTTCAACAGTGAAGAGGCGACTCCGGGATGCTGGCCTTCTAGGCAGAGTTGCAAAGAAAAAGCCATATCTTCCTCTGTCCAGTGTCTGTGTTCTTTTGCCCATCTTAATCTTTTCTTTTTATTGGCCAGTCTGAGATATGGCTTTTTCTTTGCAACTCTGCCTAGAAGGCCAGCATCCTGGAGTCACCTCTTCACTGTTGACGTTGAGACTGCACTTTTGCGGGTACTATTTATTGAAGCTGCCAGTTGAGGCGTCTGTTTCTCAAACTAGACACTCTAATGTACTTGTCCTCTTGCTCAGTTGTGCACCGGGGCCTCCCACTCCTCTTTCTATTCTGGTTAGAGCCAGTTTGCGCTGTTCTATGAAGGGAGTAGTACACAGCGTTGTACGAGATCTTCAGTTTCTTGGCAATTTCTCACATGGAATAGCCTTCATTTCTCAGAACAAGAATAGACTGACGAGTTTCAGAAGAAATGTCTTTGTTTCTGGCCATTTTGAGCCTGTAATCGAACCCACAAATGCTGATGCTTCAGATACTCAACTAGTCTAAAGACTAACAGTTTTCAGCTGTGCTAACATAATTGCAAAAGTGTTTTCTAATGATCAATTAGCCTTTTAAAATGATAAACTTGGATTAGCTAACACAACTTGCCATTGGAACACAGGAGTGATGATTGCTGATAATGGGCCTCTGTACGCCTATGTAGATATTCCATAAAAAATCAGCCGTTTCCAGCTACAATAGTCATTTACAACATTAACAATGTCTACACTGTATTTCTGATAAATTTGATGTTATTCTAATGGACAAAAAATTGGCTATTCTTTCAAAAACAAGGACATTTCTAAGTGACCCCCAACTTTTTAACGGTAGTGTAAGTATTCATACCCCTGAGTCTATACTTTGTAGAACCACCTTTGGGGATGATTAGAGCTTTGAGTCATCTTGGGTATGGCTTTATCAGCTTTGCACAGCTGGATTGTAGGATATTCTCCCATTCTTCCTTGTAGACCGTCTCAAGCTCACTTAAGTTAGATGGGGAGCGGCGGTCAACAGCAATCTTTAAGTCTTTCCACAGATTTTGAAATGGGATTCAAGTCAAAGACATTCACATTCTTGTTCTGAAGCCATTCCAGTGTTACTTAGCCTGTATGCTTGGGGTGATTATCCTGTTGGAATGTAAAACCGCCGCCCCAGTCTAAGGTCGTTTGCACTCTGAAGCAGGTCCTCATCAAGGATTTGCCTGTATTTGGCTCCAGTCATTGTTCTCTCTTTCCTTACTAGTCTCTAAGTCCCTGCTGCTGAAAAGCATCCCCACAGCATGATGCTGCCACCACCATGCTTCACGGTATGGATGGTGTTAGACGGGTGATGAGCTGTGCCTGCTTTCTACAGACATAGCGCTTTGCATTCAGGCCAAAGAGTACAATTGTTGTCTCATCAGACCACAGAATCTTTTGCCTTATGCTCTCAGAGTCTTTCACCTGCCTTTTTGCAAACTCCAGGCATGCTGTCATGTGTCTTTTTCTCAGGAGTGGCTTCTGTCTGGCCACTTTCCCATAAAGCCTAGATTGGTGAAGTACTGTAGAGACTGTTCCTACTGTAGAGACCTTCTGGCATGTTCTTCCATCTCAGCCAAGGACCTCTGTAGTGGTCATTGGGTTCTTGGTCACCTCCCTGACCAAGGTCCTTCTTGCCTAGTTCTCAGTTTGGGTTGAATGACCAGCTCTAGGCAGAGTCTGGGTAGTTCCATATTTTTTCAATTTCCCAATGATGGAAACCACTGTGCTCTTCAACACTCTAGAAATTGTTTTATACCCTTCCCCAGATATACGTCTCATCACAATTCTATCACGGAGATGTTCAGACAGTTCCTTGGACTTCATGGTATAGTTTCTGCTCTGACATGCATTGTCAACTGTGGGACCTTTTATAGACAAGTGAGTTTATTTCTAAATCATTTCAAAACAATTGAATTGGCCTCAGGACTATAATCAAGTTGTAATGACATCTCAAGGATGATCAAAGGAAATTGGATGAACCTGAGTTCAATTTGGAATGTCATAGCAAAGGGGTGTGAAAACGTATATAAATTAGACATTTCTGTCTTTTTTTCAATACGTTTGCTAAAATGAACATCAACTTAATCAATTTTGAATTCAGGCAGTAACACAACAAAATGCATCAATGTTTGGTACACTCAGTGTATATTATATGCAAAAAACTATTGGGAAATGTTATATTAATACAATTGCTCAGAGTAATAAAACATTTCGGCATCCTTGATTTCAATAGTGTTTTTGGCTATAACGTCCTAGTACCTGGTAAATTTCATCATGCCATTGACCATTGACCCAAAATCTGGTTGCCTCTTCCAGGAGGCAATAACCCCAATCACACATGGAAATCCACCAAGATATGGTTAATTGACCACAAAATCTATATTTTGCATTGGCCATCTCAGTCTCCGGACTAGAACCCCATTGAAATCCTGTAGTTTGAATGGAAGAGGGCAGTCCATAAGCACAGAAAAATTATATCAAGGATCTGGAAGGATTCTGTATGGAGGAATGGTCTAAGATCCCTCCCAATTTGTTCTCCGCCAGAACAGCTTCAATGCGCCTTCGCATAGATTCTACCAGTGTCTGGAACTCTACTGGAGGGATGCGACACCATTCTTCAAGGAGAAATTACAGCATTTGGTGTTTTGTTGATGGTGGTGGAAAACGCTGTCTCCGGTGCTGCTGCAGAATCTCCCAACAGTGTTCAATTGGGTTGAGATCTGGTGACTGAGACGGCCAAGACAGAATAATGGCCTGCCCAGCATTTATATTCATCACCCTAAGCATGATGGGATGCTAATTACTTAATTAACTCAGGAACAACACCAGTGTGTGGAAGCGCCTGCTTCTAATAAACTTTGTATCCCTCATTTACTCAAGTGTTTCCATTATTTTGGCAGTTACCTGTAGCTCAGTATTTGCATTTTCTCTATAAAGGATGCAAATAATTATGGAATGTACATGCAATACCTCGGTGTGTTGCTTGGAATAAAAGCTTCTGCTCAATGATCATATCATAATAATGATTAGCTGATGTCATGTAAAATGATCCAATTGTTGTTGTTATTTCTGGATTTCTGTAGATGCGGCAAGGGAACTGCCTGAGCTTTTACTTCCCTGTGGCCCAGTCAAGTCCTCATGTTCCTCTGATCTGCTTAGACTAAGAATGCATTACATGATACATGTTCTTTTACATTGTCCACCAAAAAGTGTCCTTATTTTCCATCAGTCTAAATACACAACCTATCAGGTGAAGACCAAGACTATACACAAAGCCTCCAGAGACAGTAAGGCTGCGTCTGAAATGGCACCCTATTCCCTACATAGTGCACTACTTTCACCAGGGCCCCATAGTGCTCTGATAAAAAAATAGTGTACTCTATAGGGAATAGGGTGCCATTTCAGACGCAGCCTAAGAGACATCACTTAATGTTGCACTGTCTCACACTCAGCTCACGTCCATACACTTCCCCCACACACTCCAGTCTAAAGTCCTGGCTAGAGAGAGAAGATGTCTGTGTTCTGCCTATTGAATATCTATCAAACCAGAATTCACTTATGAACAGAGAGAGAATCTATTTTATCCGTCATTTGTATAAACACTGCTGGTTAGGCCTACTTCACATTATGTTAAATTATCAACTTCTTCAAACCTGTCCTAGTCTATCTGTAGAATTGTTCTGGAAAAATACAGAATTCAATACTCTCATCCCTGGTTCCTGTTTTTAAATGTGAACGTCTTCCTCTTCCTCTTCCTCTCCTTACTTCTCCTCTCCCTCTGTTCTTTCTCTCCTGGTGTTGTGATCTGGAGAGCTGTGACAGAGTGAGCGAGAGAGAGAGAGAGAGAGAGAGAGAGAGAGAGAGAGAGCGAGACGCGGCTGAGTGCTGTACGTGGGGCTACCTGCTACTCTCTCTCCATTCCTTCCCTCTCTCTTCTTCCTTTTCCTCTTTCTCCATCTCTCTCTCCCTCTGAAGAAAACATCAATAGCGTCTCAGGCAAATGGGGAGTGACAGGGCCTGCATTTGTATTCACGCTGACATTACAGATCTAAACTGTAGTCTTAAGGCTTTTTTAACTGTTTGTCAGGGGAGACCCATTGTTCTCTGACTCTTAGATCTCAGCTCTCTCGCAACATTCCTGACTTTCCCCACTCTTCCCTCTAACTTTGATGGATCGTTTTGCCATTGTTGCCATGCCTCTGTGTGTCTATATGTGTGTGTGTGTGTGTGTGTGTGTGTGCGTGTGTGCGTGTGTGTGTGTGTGTGCGTGTGTGCGTGTGTGTGTGTGTGCGGGTGTGTGTGTGTTTGTGTGTGTGTGTGTGTGTGTGTGTGTGTGTGTGTGTGTGTGTGTGTGTATGTGTGTGTGTGTGTGTGTGTGTGTGTGTGTGTGGTTGTGTGTGTGTGTGTGTGTGTGTGTGTGTGTGTGTGTGTGTGTGTGTGTGTATGTGTGTGTGTGTGTGTGTGTGTGTGTGTGTGTGGTTGTGTGTGGTTGTGTGTGTGTGTGTGTGTGTGTGTGTGTGTGTGTGTGTGTGTGTGTGTGTGTGTGTGTGTGTGTGTGTGTGTGTGTGTGTGTGTGTGTGTGTGTGTGTGTGTGCAAACATGAGTGGGTTCCCTTGTCAAAACGATTTAAGTCGATGGGTTAAAAAGAAACTGTGCCTTAGCAACAGCATACACTGTAGGCTAGCCATCAATTAATTGAAATGTTGTAAAAAACTATATATATATGGTAACAGTGTATTTTACAATCCTAACCAAAAATGAAATGTTACATAATTACCCCCTAATTTCTTAAAATAAATGGTATAAAACAAAGAGCAATTTCAATGTGTCAAATAAAATAACAATATTCAGTTCAACTAAAACAAAAGCAAACATCAGTCTGAAAAAGCCGTCACGACAAAGCTTTCCAAGTGTCCCTTATCCAGACTAATACATGTCAGGAGGAATGTTTTAGATCAATCTGAGCAGGAGTGTGTTTGTTTGCCTAGTATCCTTCCTAAAGTGATTAGCGTGCATACAGTCTTAGCAAATGTACCTAACGGAGCTGCCGAGAGAATGTGGTGGGTGTGTGTGTACGCACTCGTACTCGCATGTGTGTGTGTGTGTAGAGTTAGGGTAAATTGGTTGTTAGCCTGTGTGTGTAGATTTAGGGTAAGGCCTGGCGCGAGTAAGTGATTTTGGTGTATTTGCTCACGCTAAGAGGACAGTGAGTGTTCCAGGTGAGGCTAGAAACAGACATGGTCACTTAGAGCAGATTAGGATCCAAACACACGCAATGTAGAGAACCGTGCAGACCATACAGACAGACAGACAGACAGACAGACAGACAGACAGACAGACAGACAGACAGCATCAGCGAGGAGAGGGGTTAGGGTTAGGGTTAAGCCCTGAGATACTGTACACTCTTGAAAAAACAAAAGGTGCTGTCTAAAAGGGTTCTTCGGCTGTTCCCATAGGAGAACCCATTGAAGAACCCTTACTGGTTCTAGGTAGAACCTTTTTGATTCCAGGTAAAACCATTTTTGGGTTCCATGTAAAACCCTTTCCACAGAGGGTTCTACAAGGAACCCAAAAGAGTTCTACCTGAAACCAAAAAGGGTTTTACCTGGAACCAAAAACGGTTTTCCTATGGGGACAGCAGAAGAACCCTTTTGGAACCCTTTTTTTCTAAGAGCCTAGGAGGTCAGAGGGTTTGGAGTGAGGCCTTTAGCTAATATATTCCCTCCTGATGTACGGCAGTATGTGAATTGACTTGGGACTGTTGTGAATGTATGCACTTAATTTAACCAGAGCATGGATATAACTGGGAAAAAGTGAAAAGAACAGGAACTGCACTGCAAGTTTGTACTTATATCCAATGTGCACTTATCAGGAGCTGGCTGTTAAACAAATGAAGAGGAAAGATGAGTATAAAATACGACTGTTCTTTGTGATACTTATGAAAAACAACAACAACAACATTCCTATACTGTAAATATGAATTTAGATGTGAGAGAAATGCTAGAAGTCCATACACTGAGTATTTCCAACTGTGTAGCGCAGTAGAGTACATTCTGGTTCCCTGGTGTCTATGTGAAGTACACGGCAGGTTGTTTCAGGGCTAACCCAAACACAGGCTAACACGGTCTGCACAGACAACCAGATCTACTCCCCACAGCTAGCGTAATGTCTTTCATGTGTTTGGATGGATGTACTGGATCCTAGGCAACACTAGAAAACACCACTCCCTCCCTCTGTCTATACATATTTTCAGACACCCCAACACAATGCAGCGCATCCTCCATTTCTGCTCAAATAAACCGCAGAAAAAATGTTTTTCTTCTAAAAACTAAAAACTCAATTCCCTTGGCCTTCTCCCCCTCTCTCTCTCTCTCTCTCTCTCTCTCTCTCTCTCTCTCTCTCTCTCTCTCCCTCATTCAGTTCAGACGGGACGTGTGCCGGTTAGGAGAATGCCATGTCTCTAACAGGGTTAGCCTATAGGCCCGACACAAAACCCCCGACTTTGAAGTACAACCACATTATACAGGGTGTCACTGCGTATCACTGATAACTAATACTCTAAGTCTTTATTTATGTGTCTTTATTGGGTGTTTTATAGAGGAGGGTCACTGGAGAGAGAGAGGCTGGCTAGAGTAGTGTGTCTGGCTGGCTGACTGACTGGCTGGCTGACTGACTGGCTGGCTGACTGACTGGGTGGCTGTCTGGCTGACTGGCTGACTGGCTGGCGTTCCCTACTGTCTGTAGGT